>MU228040.1:107924-119683 GCA_018584345.1 Thuja plicata
CCATAATTCCATGTGAAAGGACACTTATGTGGCAATAATTCACCCTTTTATTTAAATAATCTTTTCTTATTTGTCTCAAATGGAGAATGAAGAGACAATTGTTTCTTTTCAAGAAACTCTTCACTCTTTTCTTGGTTTTCTATAAATTGGACCTCTTTTCTTCATTAGAGAGGATGATTTTGGAGAGAATCAATATTATAGTCAATTTGCATTTTATTTCTTTCATGTTTCAAGCTTTATTTGCATAATTAAGTTAGTTTTAATTGGAATTGAAGATGTTTTAGTTTTCACTTATGATTTATCTAACATCTCAATTTGGTGCTTTCAAGCTTCTTAAATCCATTTCAAGTTCAATTCTAGCTTAGAAGTAATTACTTTCATAGATTACAAGAATTTCATTTATAGATTAAAGCACTTTCTTTCTTAGATTAATTGCATTTTACTTCTATAGAGTAGTTGCAATTCATTCTCAGATTAGTGTCATTTTCTTTCATAGCTTAATTACTTCTCAATTCATAGATTAAGAGCATTTTATCATAGACTAGTTGTAGATTTCATATAATTAATGACAATTCTTCTCATCTTGCATTCTTAAAATCCTCCATGTTAGCAATGGTCAGGTTGTTGGCTCTCATTCTGAGGGTAAAACTCAACATCCACAACTAATTACGAGGCAATAGGTCACCTCAATCGAATTTGTAGAACAAACAATTCATGTTTGTCTTTGTGAATTGAGTGATTGTGTAAAGACTATGTTGTGTTTGTGTTGAATTCAGAGGTCTACATTCAACATATAACACCTAGGAGTCCTAGTACACCTTATCACGCATTCGGACCCCTAGGAAGTCCCCATGACCTCTTTTGACTCATTGGAATAATCAAGTGTGTCCCAAAGGGACCTACGACCCCTTGGGAAACACTTGAGTATTCCAATGTGTCGAAAGGGGTCATGGGGACTTCCTCAGGGAAAACTTTAGTGGCGAATATTTGCCATTTGGCAAATCTCTAATGTCTGGGACCCAAAATTTGGCAAATATAATGCATATATCATGTGGGCCGTGTTTCCTGAACTTTATAAATTTGGGTCAAATTCCTAGGCCCATTGCCTATCAATTTATGTAATTTTATCCTTTTCTTTCACAATATCGCCAATCGAATCTAATTCTTGGACATAGTAGATTGAAAAAATTTGCCTACAATTTCTAAAGCTTATCGTAATTAACAAGGATATTCGCAAATATGTGGTCAACATTTAAGGTTAGGGTATGGGTTACGTATATATAATTGACACGTGTCTCTATTTTGGAGACTTTCTATGGAACTTTATGTCTTTTAAAACTTTGGCCCGAAATAGATTTGACATGTGTGACGTGTCTCTATTCCAGAGACTTTTGGTGGAATCTTTGTGTCCTTTAAGACTTTGGCCCAAAATAGAACTCATGCCATTGATTTTGGATCATCCAATGGTTATAAAAAATAGTGTTAGTTCTTGTCAGACAATTTAAAATGAACTTAAGGTTTCTCAAAAAACTAATAATAGCCATTTGAGCTTTTGGGACCCCGCAAGGGTGCTGCCCCTTGACCCCGTCTTGGGGGTGCTGCCCCAAACCCTCGTTGAATAATTTGTGGGGTAATTGCACTGATAAAATGGGAAAATTCATCCTTCAAGTTTGATAAACCAATTTCTTGAGTAATGAAAGATTCGCCAAAATTTTACAAAATATTCATACAATTGAAAAAAAATTGCCAGTATAATTAATATTTTATCCTTTCAAATTAAAAAAAATCAACAATAATATTAATTTTTCCCTCTTAAAATAGTTTAATATTCGCCAAGGTTTTACATATTTTCCTAAGGGGGGTTTCTTAAAGTTATCCTTGGACTTCCTAGGGGTTGTAGCATGCCTTATCATGTGTTAGGACCCCTAGGAAGTCCCCATGACCCCTTTTGACACATTGGAACAATCAAGAGTGTCCCAAGGGGTCCTATGACCTCTTGGTACACACTTGAGCATTCCAATGTGTCAAAAGGGGTCATGGAGAATTCCTAGGGATCCTAGTGCACCTTATCATCTGTTAGGAATCTTAGGAAGTCCCTATGACCCCTTTCAAAATATTGGAACACTCAAGTGTGTCCCATATAGTCATAGGACCCCTTGAGACAAAATTAAGTGTTCCAATGTGTTCTTAGGGGTCACAAAGGGACCTAACGAGTCTTAGTACACTTTATCATGCATTAGGACCCCAAGGAAGTCCCCATGACCCCTTTTGAAACATTGGAAAAATCAAGTGTGTCCTAAAGGGTCCTACAACCTCTTGAGACACATTTGAGTATTCTAATGTGTTGAAAAGGGTCATGGGGACTTCCGAGGGGTCCTAGTATGCCTTACAATGTGTTAGGACCCCTAGGAAGTCCCCATAACCCCTTTCGACACATTCCAACACTCAAGTGTGTCCCAAGAGGTCGTAGGACCCCTTAGGACACACTTGAGTGTTCCAATGTGTTGAAAGGGATCATGGGGACTTCCTAGGGATCCTACCTCATCTTATCATGCATTAGGACCCCTTGGGAGTCCCCATGACCACTTTTGACACATTGGAACAATCAAGTGTGTCCCAAAGGGTCTTATGACCTCTTGGAACATACTTGAGAGTTCCAATGTATCTAAAGGGGTCATGAGGATTTCCTAGGGGTCCTAGTATGCCTTATCATGCATTAGGACCCCTAGGAAGTCCCTATGACCCCTTTTGACATATTGAAATAATAAAGTTTATCCCAAGGGGTCCTATGACCTCTTAGGACACCCTTTAGGGTTCCAATGTGTCGAAAAGGGTCACAGGAATTCCTAGGGGTCCTAGTACACCTTATCACATGTTTGGACCCCTAGGAAGTCCCCATGACCCTTTCGACACATTTCAACACTCAAGTGTGTCCCAAGAGGTCGTAGGACCTCTTGGGACAAACTTGAGCATTTCAATGTGTCGAAAGGGGTCATGGAGACTTCCTAGGGGTCCTAGGACACCTTATCATGTGTTAGGACCCCTAGGAAGTCCGTATGATCCATTTAGACACATTGGAACACTCAACTATGTCCCAAGCGGTTGTAGGACCCATTGGGACACAATTGAGTGTTCCAATATGTTCTCAGGGGACATAGAGGGACCTAAGGGGTCCTAGTACACTTTATCATATGTTAGGACCTATAGGAAGTCTCCATGACCCCTTTCAACACATTGGAAGAATCAATTGTGTNCCAAAGGGTCGTACGACCTCTTGGGACACACTTGAGAGTTCCAATGTGTCGAAAGGGGTCATGGGGACTTCCTAGGGGTCCTAGTAGGCCTCATCATGTGTTAGGATCCCTAGGAAGTCTCCATGACCCCTTTCAACACATTGGAAGACTCAAGTCTGTCCCAAATAGTCGTAGGACCCCTTGGGACACAATTGAGTGTTCCAATGTGTTCTTAGGGGTCATAGAGGGACCTAAGGGGTCTTAGTACACTTTATCATGTGTTAGGACCCCTAGGAATTCCCCAAGATCCCTTTCGACACATTGGAACAACAAGTGTGTCCCAAGAGGTCATAGGACCCCTTGGGACACACTTAATTGTTCCAAATTGTTGAAAGGGGTCATGGGGAATTCTTAGGGGTCCTAGTACACCTTATCATGCGTTAGGACCCCTAGGAAGTCCCCATGACCTCTTTCGACACTTTTCAACACTCAAGTGTGTCCTAAGAGGTCATAGGACCCCTTGGGACACACTTGAGTGTTCCAATCTGTTGAAAGGGATCAATGGGACTTCCTAGGGGTCCTAGTACACCTTATCATGCGTTAGGACCCCTAAGAAGTCCCCATGACCCCTTTCAACATATTGGAACAATCAAGTGTGCCCCAAAGGGTCCTACGATCTCTTGGGAAAAAATTGAGAGTTCCAATGTGTTTAAAGGGGTCATGGGGACTTTTTAGGGGTCCTAGTATGCCTTATCACATGTTAGGACTCCTAGGAAATCCCCATGACCCCTCTCGACATATTGAAATAATTAAGTGTTTCCCAAGGGGTTCTACGACCTCTTGGGACACACTTGAGCATTCCAATGTGTCAAAAAGGGGTCATGGTGACTTCCTAGGGGTCCTAGTATGCCTTATCATGTGTTTGGAACCCAAGGAAGTCTCCATGATCCCTTTTGACACATTTGAACACTCAAGTGTGTCCCAAGAGGTTGTAGGATCTCTTATACTAGGACTCCTCGGAAGTCCCCATGATCCCTTTCAACACATTGGAATAGTCAAGTCTATCCCAAGTGTTTTTAGGACCCGTTGGGACAAAATTGAGTGTTCCAATATGTTCTTGGGGGTCACAAAGGGACCTAAGGGGTCCTAGTACACCTTAACACATGTTAGGACCCCTACAAAATCCCCATGACCCCTTTAGAAATATCAGAACAATCAAGTGTGTCCCAAAAGGTCATATGACCTCTTGGGACACACTTGAGAGTTCCAATGTTTTGAAAGGGGACATGGGGACTTCCTAGGGGTCCTAGTACTCTCTAGGAAGCCTAGGAATCCCACTGACCCCTTTCGAAACCTTGGAGCACTAGGATCCCTAGGAAGCCCCCTGATCCCTTTCGACATCTTGGAACACTCAAGTGTGACCTAAGGGGTTGTAGGACCCCTTGGGACACAATTGAGTTTTCCAATGTGTTCTCAGGGGTCACAAAGGGACCTAAGGGGTCCTAGTACACTTTATCATGTGTTAGGACCCCTAGGAAGTCCCCATGACCCCTTTTGACACATTGGAACAATCAAGTGTGTCCCAAAGGGTCCTAGGACCTCATGGGACACTCTTGAGCCTTCCAATTTGTTGAAAGGGTTCATGGAGACTTCCTAGGGGTCCTAGTATGCCTTATGATGAGTTAGGATCCCTAGGAAGTCTCCATGACCCCTTTCGACACATTTTAACACTCAAGTATGTCCCAAGGGGTTGTAGGACCCATTAACAAACTTGAGTGTTTAAATGTGTCAAAAGGGGTCATGGGGTCTTCTTAGGGGTCCTAGTATACCTTATCACACGTTAGGACCCCTAGGAAGTCCCTATGATCCATTTTGACAGATTGGAACACTCAATTGTGTCCCAAGAGGTTGTAGGACCCCTTGGGACACAATTGAGTGTTCCAATATGTTCTCGGGGGTCACAGAGGGACCTAAGGGGGCCTAGTACACTTTATCATGTGTTAGAATGTATAGGAAGTCTCCATGACCCCTTTTGACACATTTGAAGAATCAATTGTGTCCCAAAGGGTCGTACGACATCTTGGGACACACTTGAGAGTTCCAATGTTTCAAAAGGGGTCATGGGGACTTCCTAGGGGTCCTAGTTTGCCTTATCATGTGTTAGGTCCCCTAGGAAGTCCCCATGACCCCTTTCAAAACATTGGAAGATTCAAGTGTGTCCCAAGTAGTCCTAGGACCCCTTAGGACACAATTGAGTGTTCCAATGTGTTCTTAGGGGTCATAGAGGGACCTAAGGGGTCCTAGTACACTTTGTCACATGTTAGGACCCCTAGGAATTCCCCAAGATCCCTTTCAACACATTAGAACAATCAAGTGTGTTCCAAGAGGTCGTAGGACCCCTTGGGACACACTTAATTGTTCCAATGTGTTGAAATGGGTCACAGGGACTTTCTAGGGGTCCTAGTATGTCTTATCACGCGTTAGGACCCCTAGGAAGTCCCCATGACACCTTTCGACACATTTCAACACTCAAGTGTGTTCCAAGAGGTTGTAGGATCCATTGGGACACATTTGAGTGTTCCAATGTGTTGAAAGGGGTCATGGGGACTTCCTAAAGGTTCTAGTACACCTTATCATGCGTTAGGACCTCTAAGAAGTCCCCATGACCCCTTTCAACACATTGGAACAATCAAGTGTATCCCAAAGGGTCTTACAATCTCTTAGGACACACTTGAGAGTTATAATGTGTTGAAAGGGGTCATGGGGACTTCCTAGGGGTCCTAGTATGCCTTATCACATGTTAGGACTCCTAGGAAATCCCCATGGCCCCTCTTGACACATTGAAATAATCAAGTATTTCCTAAGGGGTTCTATGACCTCTTGGGGCACACTTGATCATTTCAATGTGTCAAAAGGGGTCATGGTAACTTCTTAGGGGTCCTAGTATTCCTTATCACGTGTTTGGACCCCAAGGAAGTCACCACGATCCCTTTTGACACATTTCAACACTCAAGTGTGTCCCAAGAGGTTGTAGCATCTCTTGTACTAGGACCCCTAGGAAGTCCCCATGACCCCTTTCGACACATTGGAATAGTCAAGTGTGTCCCAAGCATTCTTAAGACCCCTTGGGACACAATTGAGTGTTCCAATGTGTTCTTGGGGGTCACAGAGGGACCTAAGGGGTGCCAATACATCTTATCATGTGTTAGGAACATTACGAAGTCCCCATGACCCCTTTAGAAATATTAGAACAATAAAGTGTGTCCCAAAGGGTCATACAACCTCTTGGGACACACTGGATATTTCCAATGTGTCAAAAGGGGACATGGAGAATTCCTAGGCGTCCTAGTACACCTTATCACGAGCTAGGACCCCTAGGAAGCCCCCGTGACCCCTTTTGATACATTGGCACAATCAAGTGTGTCTGAAGGGGTTGTAGGACCCCTTGGGACACAATTTAGTTTTCCAATGTGTTCTCAGGGGTCACAAAGGGACTTAAGGGGTCCTATTACACTTTATCATGTGTTAGGACCCTTAGGAAGTCCCCATGACCCCTTTTGACATATTAGAACAATCAAGTGTGTCCCAAAGGGTCCTACAACCTGATGGGACACACTTGAGCATTCCAATGTGTCGAAAGGGCTCATGGAGACTTCCTATGGGTCGTAGTATGCCTTATCATGCGTTAGGACCCCTAGGAAGTCTCCATGACCCCTTTCGACACATTTCAACACTCAAGTGTGTCCTAAGGGGTCGTAGGACCCGTTAACACAGTTGAGTTTTGAAATGTGTTGCAAGGGGTCATGGCGACTTCCTAGGGGTCCTAGTACATCTTATCACATGTTAGGACCCTTAGAAAGTCCCCTTGACTCCTTTTGACACATTAAAGCAATCATGTGTGTCTCAAGGGGTCTTATGATTTCTTGGGACACACTTGAGCATTCCAATGTGTCTAAAGGGGTAATGGGGACTTCCTAGGGGTCCTAGTATGCCTTATCATGAATTTGGACCCCTAGGAAGTCCCCATAACCCCTTTCAACATATTTCAACACTCAAGTGTGTTCCAAGAGGTCGTAGGACTTCTAGGGACAAACTTGAGTGTTCCAATGTGTCGAAAGGGGTCATGGGGACTTCCTAGGGGTCCTAGCACACCTTATCACATGTTAGGAAGCCTAGGAATTCCCTATGACCCATTTCAACACATTGGAACACTCAAGTATGTATCAAGTAGTCATAGGACCCATTAGAACATAATTGAGTGTTGCAATGTGTTCTCGGGGGTCACAGAGGGACCTAAGGGGTCCTAGTACACCTTATCATGCATGTTAGGACACCTAGGAAGTCCCCATGACCCCTTTCTACACTTTGGAACATTTAAGTGTGTCCCAAAGGGTCGTACGATGTCTTGGGACATGCTTGAGAGTTCCAATGTGTTGAAAGGGCTCATGGGGACTTCCTAGGGGTCATAGTACACCTTATCACACGTATGAACCCCTAGGAAGTCTCCATGACCCCTTTCAACACATTGGAATACTCAAGTGTGTCCCAAGTGGTCGCAGGACCCCTTGGGACACAATTGAGTATTCCAATGTTTTCTTAGGGGTCATAGAGGGGCCTAAGGGGTCTTAATACACTTCATAATGCGTTAGGACCCCTAGGAAGTCCCCATGACCCCTTTTGACACATTGGAACAATCAAGTGTGTCCCAAAGGGTCCTACGACATCTTGGAACACACCTGAGCATTCCAATGTGTTGAAAGGGGTCATGGGGACTTCCTAGGGGTCCTAATATTGTTAGGAATAAGGTGTCTCAACCTTGTATATTTCCTTACATTTGATATTTTCCAAATGTCGGCACTTTGGACAATGTGTAAGGTAATCATGACTGAAACGGTTATGACAAATTCCTATGATGGTTATTAATATTTGTAAGAGCTAATTGTGGAAGTTTTGATGACGGGTGATGACGTGCAAGACATGTGGAAAATAATCAATTGAGTACTGTACACTCTTCTAAAATCATGGAGTTCCTATTTTCTTGGAGAATGGTAAAACCCTAATATGTCTGCCTTTGGTAGCTGCCCTAAAAAGTGAAGCGCATGACATAAGCATTTTTATGTTTGCAAATCAGAGAGAAGTTAGTGTGTTGTTGGAATGTTTTTATGCTGCCAAATTTGTCTTCAAGTGTCGATTATCTCCTGAAAGAACTTGTATTACAAGTGTATTGTAAATAGTATTAGTTTTGATTAATACATTGTGCAAGTTTTGGAGTGTTGTGGTTTTTTACCTAAAGGTTTTCCCCAGGGTAAATCATTGTGTCATTCTCATTTTTATATGTATGCATGTTATTGTATTATCATTATGTAGTTGCTAAGGGTTAAATCTGAATTTGCATGATCCTCTTCTTGGGAGTTTAGCGTAGGGAACTATTTTCTGCACACTTGGTTTCCTTTTAGTTGGTATTAGAGCCTGGCCAATTTTGGTTCTATTTTTTAGGGTATGGTTTTTTTTAGCTAATCTCTAGTTCAGTGGGAGTATTGTTGCAGATTTTTCATAACCTTATTGCAGGAAGAGATGGCAGGTTCTTCATACAGTAGAATGGAGGTGGAAAAGTTCAATGGCACAAACTTTGAGTTGTGGAAACTCAAGATGGAAGACATGCTCATAGACCATGATGTATGGGAGGTGGTTGATAATGATATCAAACCAGTAAACATGTCTCAAGAAGATTGTGATATCAAGGATCAAAAAGCTAAGGGTCTCATTAGACTCTGTCTAGAAGATTCTATTCTTCTGAATGTTCTTGATGAGAAGACCGCAAACAAATTTTGGACACGGCTTGGGTCTGTGTATCAAGCCAAGTCCTTGGTAAATAGATTGTTCCTAAGAAAGAAGCTATATTCTCTTAGAATGGAGGAAGGAGGATCCATTGTAGATCACTTGAACACATTTAACATGATGATTGCACATTTGAAATCAACTGGTGTCAAGTTGGAGGAGGAGGATTGATGTATGACCCTGCTATGTTCCTTGCCAAATTCATGGGACCATCTTTTGATGGCCCTAGTGAGTAATATTGTCACTTTCCAAATGGATGATGTGGTGTCTTCACTGTTATCTGAAGAGATGTGAAGAAAGACTTTTGATTCAACCAAGGAAACCCTTGTTGTTCACGGTAGATCCAAAGACAGAGGAAAGAAAAATGACAATAAGTCTAAAAAGGGTAGATCCAAATACCGTGGGAAATCTAAGACTCCTGGAAAGTCTAAGGTAACATGTTGGAAGTATGGTAAGACTGGGAACTTTCGTAAGGACTGCAAAGAGACAAAGAAGAAGAAAAGCCCAGATTTAGATTCTAAAAAATCTCAAGAAGATGGCGATGCTTTTTTCGCAGCCTTGGCCACTCATACATCTGATGATGTGTGGCTGATTGACTTAGGTGCTTCTTTTCACATGACCTCTCATCGAAGTTGGTTCTCAAAGTACGAGGAGTTCAATGGTGGAAAGGTGTACCTAAGTGATGATTCTCACCTAGAGATAGTTGGACAAGGAAGAGTCACTATCTGATTCCCCGATGGACGAGTAAAGGGGATCAATGGGGTAATGCACATCCCGGGTTTGGCACAAAACCTGTTATCTGTAAGTATGTTGAATGATGCAGGTGTGCAATTTGTTTTTTTGAAAGATGGATGCAAGATGATTAGAGGAGCTACAATGCTCACGAAAGGTACTAGGAGAGCTACCTTATTTTAGCTGGATGCTTGCACTTCACAGTGCAATAGTTCTTCTATCTCAAGGAAGAGAGAAGCAGTCACTTCATCTCCACCATCTAAACTAGTAGTGAAGAAGTCTAACATAATGGGTTCTGATGTTAGTGCAGCAAGTGTACCTAAGGGTGGTAACACTTTGCAGGGTGCTAACACTTTGGAAGGCAAACTTACTGCAGAAAAGACAATGTTGTGGCATATGAGATTTGGCCACATTGGTGAGAAGGGTCTCAAAACCCTAAAAAATAAAAACCTCATTGAGGGGTTAAATGATTGTAGTCTTGAGTTTGACTTCTGTGAACACTATTTTTATGGTAAGAAAATTGTGTTCAGTTTTACTCCAGTTCTCACAAGTCTTCTAGTATTTTGGACCTTATCCATTCGAATGTGTTTGGTCCTGTTAAAGTTCCTTCACTCTCCAAATCTATATATTTTGTATCTTTTATAGATGATTATAGTAGAAGGATATGGATTTATTTCCTTAAATTGAAGACACAAGTTTTCAGTCGGTTCAAGGAATTTAAAGCTCTCCTAGAGAATCAGACTGGTAAAAGAATTAAGTGTGTGAGAACTGACAATGGTGGTGAGTTTTGTTCAGCAGATTTTGAACAGTTCTATAAATAATGAGGGATTGAGAGGCATATGAAAACTCCTTATACCCCACAACAAAATGGAGTTGCAGAAATAATGAACAAGACACTGATGGAGAAGGCTAGGAGTATGCTTAGTGGAGCTGGCCTAGAACAAAGGTTTTGGGCTGAAGCTATGGCCACTGCTTGCTATCTGGTTAATAGATCTCCTACATCTACTCTTGTTGGTAAGACACCCTTGGAGGTGTGGTCTGGTGAGAAGCCTTTAGTTAGACATCTTCGTGTTTTTGGTTGTGAAGCTTATGCACACGTTCCTAAGGAGCGAGGATCTAAGTTGGAAAACAAGGTTGTAAAATGTATCTTCATTGGCTACAGTGTTTGTGTGAAAGGATACAAGCTTTGGGATCCTGTGATTGGTAAGGTGTTGTATAGAAGAAATGTTATTTTTAGAGAGCTAACACCTTCTCCTATTTTGCTACAACTAGATGAACAAGAAATGAAAGAAGATGTTTTTTAGTTGCCTCCTACCCCTGAGAAGACTGAACATAGAGACCGTGATGGATCTGATGATGAGGAGAGCTCTAGAAGCTCTGAAAATTTAGAAGAAGAGGTAGAACAGCCACAACCTCAGCCCTTGAGGAGATCCACGAGAGAAAGAAAGCAGCTAGAGAGGTTTGGATTTTCTATGTTAGCTTCCAATTGTGCTTATGCCTTGATTACAAACACTGATGAGCCTAGATCTATGAAAGAGGCTATAGGTATGGAAGATTCAGGTTCCTAGATTGAGGCCATGGATGATGAGATGGCTTCATTGGAGAAGAACAAAAATTGGGACCTAGTACCTTTGCCTAAAGGATGGAAACCTGTTGGAATAAAATGGGTGTTTAAGAAGAAATTTTGTGCAGATGGCAGTGTTGAGAGGTACAAGGCTAGATTGGTTGCAAAGGGGTATTCATAGGTGGAGGGAATTGATTATGGTGAAATATTCTCTCCTATTGCAAAGCTTACATCCATTAGATTTTTGTTATCTTTAGCAACCTCATATGATTTAGAGGTAGAACAGATGGATGTGAAGACAACTTTCCTTCATGGTGATTTGGAGGAAGAGATCTATATGTCACAGCCTGAGCACTATATTTAGAAAGGTAAAGAGTCTTTGGTTTGTAGAT
>MU228040.1:124193-146018 GCA_018584345.1 Thuja plicata
CTTTTTGATACATTGGAACACTCAAGTGTGTCCCAAGAGGTCGTAGGACCCCTTGGGACACACTTGAGTGTTCCAATGTGTCGAAAGGGGTCATGGCGACTTCCTAGGGGACCTAGTATGCCTTATCATGTGATAGGACCCGTAGGAAATCCCCATGACCCCTTATCAGAATTAAGCTGGTGTAATCAACCTATATATTAATATGTCCTATATTTAATATATACTATATAATACATATCATATTTCAAATATATATTTTTTACTATATATATTATATAATTATTTTTTTTTATATTTCTAAATGGAAAATGAGATTATGATTAAGCTAGTTTTATAAATGTTGGGAATTAGAATTAACCAAAATTATGATTTATGAAGTGTACTTTAATTTTTAATCTTTTTATTTTAAATTCATCTTCGAAAGTAAATCAAGAAACAAGTTAAACAAGAAACGGTTATTTTTCCATCAACAATATTATGCCGAGAAAACTCTTCTCGATGGACATTCTAGCGGGGACACTCACTCTAGATAGTGGAAAATTGAATTTGGTTTTCGGAATCCAAAGAGGAGAAAAGGGGAATACGGTTCGGCTGGAGGAAAATCGAGGCGCTGGACTTGACGGAAAGACAACAGCCACCAACTTCATTGTCTTGCGGAGCATATCACCAGGTTCTTTTCTTTTGGAAATTTGTTGAAAAATGTCTGAACATTTCGCACAATTTCATAGTTTCAGCAGTTAAAATTAAACATAGCAATGCATTGGGAATGGTTATTGGTGTAAGGAAATCCTAGATAGAATACAATGTGGATAAGCTACGTATTTTTCATGTTTTTCTCATTTTAATTATAGTTAACTTGGGAATATTTTAGCCTTTGTCGTGCCTCTTCCCTCGACCTGCCTTTCCTTTCTTGTGGAATGAAATATTACTAGCTTCTTATACATTTTAATGGGTGGGCATGCTCTGTTTCATGGCATCTTAAGCTGTGAATGATTGTAATTGCTCAAGGTTTCTGAGACAAATGCTATTCTTTTGAATATTTGCTTCTTCATGAGATCACATTGCAGTCATTTTTCTTCTTGTTGATAGAAAGCTTAAATACCCAAATGCTCTTATTGGGTTTGATTCGTTTGTGTTGTCTAGGAGACTTCTACAAAAATAATACTTCTGTAGAACGTTAACAAGGCTAATGCTGGTTCTTCACTAGGGCTTTGGACATCTTTTTGCTTCCTCTCAGCTTCTCTGCCTTCCATTGTTTATGCAAATTTAAAACCCCAGATTACATGAACATTAGTCAGAAAAACGTCACAGAAAGCTCTTTAAATAAATCTCTGCATTGGTCATTTAAAACTTTAACAAGACCATATGGTATCTGTAATACGCTCTTGGCCATGAGCTGATCCTTGTCATTTTCTTCCCATACTTGCACCATTGGCAGCCATCGTTAAGCATAGGCATGTTTGGTCATTCTTCAGCGCTACCCTTTTTGTTCTCAATTTCCCTGCTCCTTGCTATGCACAACACTATGAGCTGCTTCTGCTATTTTTCTTCATATATTTTGTTCATGAGTAGTGTATTATCTCTGTGGCAATTTCCAATATGGGCATCTAATGAAAATATACAATGAATGTTTCAGTGAAACCTGCTATTTTCAGGTTAACATTTCTGGGGACATGGTTTATAAGAAACACCTTCCTGTTGTTTTTTGAGTATGATAGTAGAGGGCTTCTATTGTGGGAATCTAGATAATAACAGTGGGAAATAAAAATATAGATCTTAAAATTTCTAATGGAACACAAGTTACATTAACAAAGCTAAAACTTGCGATCGTATATGTGTCTAGAGAAGAGTGTTGTGTTCTATTTTATTAACGGGTATTGTTTGTCTGAAATCATTTCCTCTTCTCTTGTTTTAAAACTGGAAAATAAACATAGTATACGGAAAAATAGAGCAATTGGGTCAAACCTTACAGCAGTGAATTAGTTTTATAGTACAGAATATATTTCTGTAGTGCTGTTAATTTCCTGTTTCATGTGGAATCTGGAATGTATCAATTGATGGGAGTTGTGCCGAATGTAGATTACAAGGGGGGGTGAATTCTTTTATTTACCTGCCAGTTCAAATCTGGATTAATACTTTGGCCAAAGTGAATGCATTTGTTTATGGACATGCATGGTTATTTATACCCCTTGCTACATCTGTTGTATAGAACCTACTGTAGGCATATGTGCTTGTAGGTTAAGTTACACGGCTACACTAAGACCATCCAAATCTTCCAGTAGCGAGAAGCTAGGCCTCTCGTGTAGGGACGGGGCATTCTTTGTGTCAGGAAGAACCCCGAGGAAGCTCATCACTTCCAGAGCTGACCACTCCATGGTTGGGCGGTAAAAGCGCCTGGACCCCACCTCTGTTCTCAAGGAAGCGTAAGGGACTCAGTCCGAGGCTCAAGAGACAGAACCCGATGAGTTGATACTTCCAGTGTTTATTTTTTCTCTTCTTTCTCTATTTTTCATGTTGTACTTTATCTAGTGATCGACAAGCTGGTCGACACTTTTGGATGTAATCACTTTGTTGTAGCAAATTAATTTGTATATTTGATTCCTATATCCGACAAGTTGGCCAGCATGAAATTGTATGTATTTGGTTTAAAAGACTTAATGTTCACTCGACAAGTTGGTCACTTGTATGATCCTCTTTTGATGTAACATGTGATAAATGTATCAAATTGTCGACCTTGTCTTTGACTTTTTCACTTTCGACTTGTTATGTTTAAAAGCTTATGTGGCGTACTTGTGAGTTTTTCAGTCTTTACATATGGTATCAGAGTGGAGTTTCTACTCTGCGGTCTTATGGGTCTTATGCTAATGCTATGCATTGTGCGACGATGCAGGATTTTGATTTGTCATCATGATGACTAGAAATGCTAGTAAGGGTGGATCCAGTAATGATACTGGGGAATCCAGTGAATGCTTTGACTAGATACTTGCCTTGTTAACTCAGCAAGGAACACTTTTGCAACAACAAAAGGACATAATGGATCACCTGGAGAGTAGTATTCAGCGAAGGGGTCCTGCAGATTCTAGTGAGAAGTAAGACAGAAACATGAGGAGGATTTGAGGGCAGAAGCCCAAAGGAAACAGGAAGAGGACAGGAGAATAGAAGCGCAGCATAAAGCTAAGGCTAATGCAACAGCCACTAATCAGAATGCGACTAGAGAGAAGATCTCAACAGAGCTGAGCAAGGACCTCAAAAAGGTCACTCCTCCCACTTTCAATGGGAAAGCATTAGGATATGAGGCTGAGGCTTGGATAGCTATGATGGAAAGGTACTTTCAGGTTCAGAATTTTACAGGACAGACACGAGCCATGTGGGCAACCTTCCAGTTAAGAGGGGAAGCTATGAATTGGTGGGAAAATGTAATGTCAGAGAAGAAGCTTGAATCTGGACAGGTCACTTGGGAAGAATTTCTACAGCTGTTCAGAAATCGTTGGTTACCAAAGATTTATTTTGACAAAAAGATTTTAGAATTTCAACATCTAATACAGGGAGTTATGACAGTTACAGCCTATTATGAGAGATTCTGCCATCTCGTGAAATATGTTCCACAGTACCAGAATGATGAGGAATTCTGTACTCAAAAATTCATTATGGGGCTACGACCAAAAATTTCTTCAGAGGTAGTGATGCACGAGCCTGAACAGATGGAGCCAGGACTTAGGAAGGCTCTAAGATAGGAAGAAAAATTAAAGAGCTTGTCAGCAGTTAGAGTGCCTCAAAATTTTGGGAAATTGGGAGGTTTCAAAAGAAAATAGGATAACCGTCAGAAGGGAAATGACAAACACCAGATCAGGAACATGAAGAGATGAGGCCAGGGAAATTTTGGAAACAAGAATAACAATAGGAATAACCAGAACATCAATATCAAGAATGAGAATAGGAACAGTAGGTTTGAAGGACAACAAGGACCATGGGGTGGTTGCTATGTTTGTGGCGTAGACCACTTTTCCAGTCACTGTTCCCAGAGGTCAGGTCAGAGAGGGGGTAAAGCCTCTCAAGCTCAGCATCACATCCACACTGCAATGGATAACAGACAGGTAGAATTTCAGGCTTCTCCTATTCAGCTGACAAGTAAACTTTTTGGTCATAATGTATCTATTCTTGTGGACACTGGTGCAACTGAATGTTTTATAGATCCTAGAGTACTTTCCAGATTACCCATTAGAGCTGGTTACATGGCTAACCCATGGATTGTAGAATATGGAAACTGGGTAGAGAAAAGGGTAGAACAGTCATTGGTTTGTAGCGAATTGAAGTTACCCAGTTTCATAACGCAAGTGAATCTCTATGTAGCACCTCTTGGCTCATATGACATAATCCTAAGGATTAATTGGTTAACTGAACATAAAGCCATAGTAAATTTCCAGGACAAGTCTTTTACATGTTTGGATGATTTAGGAAAGCCTGTAGAGATCAGAGGTGTTAAAAGGCCTCTTGAACTCAGACAGATTTCAGCTATGCAACTGAAGAGAGCCAAACGGAAGGGGTGTAAACTTTATGTTGTCCACGTAAAGGATTTGGAAGAAACACCTCCTAACTTAGATGATTATCCAATCCTTCAGGAGTTTAGAGATGTGTTCCCAGAAGACTTGCCAGAACTTCCACCTAAAAGGGATTTTGACTTCTCTATTGATCTAAAACCTAGGACCGAACCACAGTCTAAAGCTCCTTATAGAATGACTACTATAGAGATGTATGAACTAAAGGTTCAAATTTAGGATCTCCTTGATAAAGGTTTTATACGTCCTCGCATTTCTCCTTGGGGTGCACCGGTGTTTTTTGTTAAAAAGAAGGATGGTACTTTGCGTTTATGCATTGATTAAAGAATGTTAAACAAAGTAACCATCAAGAACAGATACCCTCTGCCTCAAATAGATGAACTATTTGATCAGATGAAAGGAGCAACGGTGTTCTCAAAGATTGATCTATGATCTGGGTACCATCAACTTAGAATCAAAGATGAGGACATCCATAAAACAGCTTTTAGAACAAGATATGGGAACTACGAGTTTGTAGTTTTTCCTTTTGGGCTGACAAATGCCCCAGCATCTTTCATGAACCTGATGAACAGTGTGTTCATAGATTGTCTAGATAAGTTCGTGGAGATTTTCATTGATGACATCCTAATATACTCCAAAACTATTGAGGAGCATGAGGAGCATTTGCGAATAGTTTTGCAGTGACTAAGGGAATGGAAGCTTTATGGAAAACTATCCAAATGTTCATTCTACCAGAAGAGAATCCATTACTTGGGCCATATCATATCTGGAGAAGGGATTACGGTTGATCAAGCCAAGATCAAAGCAATACTTGAGTGGCCTGCTCCTGCTAATGTTCATGAAGTACGGAGTTTTATGGGGTTGGCCGGTTATTATCGAAAGTTTGTGGAAGGATTTTCTAGGATAGCAACACCTATTACATCCCTCCAGAGAAAAGGGAAATGGTTTGAGTGGACAGAGACTTGTGAGCAATCCTTTCAGTGGTTAAAACAAAAGCTCACGTCCGCTCCGATATTGATCATTCCTGATCCAAATGGTCAATTTATAGTTATCACAAATGCGTCAGGTGAAGGCCTAGGAGGTGTGTTGATGCAGAATGGCAGAGTTGTGGCTTACGAGTCACAGAAAATGAAACAACATGAGGTAAATTATGCTCTGCATGATCTGGAACTTGCAGCGATTGTGCATGCCTTACAGATGTGGAGACATTACGTACTCAAAAAACCCTTTGAGTTGCGGACCGATTACATGGGATTACAATATATTTTCACGCAGCCAAATTTGAATGCGAGACAAAGGCGTTGGCTTGAATTCTTGAGTGAGTATGACTTTGGTATAGAATATATCAAAGGAAAGGAGAATAGAGTGGCAGATGCACTCAGTAGGAGAAGGTATTTATACGCCATATCCACTACCAGGACACGCTTGAGAGAGCATGTGCTAGAGAAGTTACCTGGTGATGACCATTATGAGATGGTTTGATTTGCTTTGTAGATAGATCCTTCTGATTACAGGTTCAGTGGCTATTCTTTTGACAGTGATGGTATCCTGCGATACCAGACCAGGATGTATATTCCCGACCGTGCAGGGTTGAGGAAGATTGTTTTGGAGGAGATACACTGTGTTCCTTATGTTGGTCATCTAGGGGTGACCAAGATGCTTAATGATGTGAGACCATTGTACTTTTGGCCTGGGCTGAAGCATGATATTATAGCTTTTGTGGCCCAATGTTTAGAATGCCAGTGAGTCAAGGCTGAACATATTCATCCGGCAGGATTGTTGTACCCTCATGATATACCTGAGTACAAGTGGCAGGTCATAAGCATGGATTTTATTCAGGGTGTTCCCATGAATAGACAGAGGCATGATGTTATCCTGATGGTAGTTGACAAACTCACCAAGGTAGCATACTTTATACCTAGCAGCTTGCGAGATGGTTCCCTAGTCCTTGCAAGGAAATTTGTTCACGAGATCTTTCGACTACATGGGGTTTCAGAGACTATTATTTCAGATAGGGATACTCATATGACATTATGGTTCTAGACAACCTTGAATGCATCCCTAGGTACATGAATGAATATCAATACTTCATACCACCCTCAGACAGATGGTTAGACAGAGAGGGTGAACCAAGTCATGGAGGATCTATTGAGGATGTACTGCATGGATTAGTAGTACAAGTGGGAAGAATATCTTTCATTGGTGGAGTTTTCTTATAACAACTCTTTTCATGTATCTTTAGGCATGGCACCTTTTGAGGCATTGTATGGATGCAAATGCCGCACACCCATTAGTTGGGATAGGGTAGAGGACCGAGTGGTTATTGGTCCTGATATGCTCTGCGAGATGGAGGAGAAAATGACATTGATCCGCTCACGTTTGATGGAAGTAGTTGATAGGTAGAAGAGTTATGCAGATAAGAACCGCACCTTCAGACAATTTTGGATTGGAGATAAAGTGTTCTTGCATGTACGGCCACAAAAGAGTTCTATCTCTTTTGGCAGGGCATCAAAATTAGCCCTGTGCTATGTTGGTCCGTTCGATGTCCTGGAAGTCATCAATTCGGTGGCTTACCGACTTTCTCTACCACTAGCTCTTGCCCGTATTCATAGTGTTTTTCATGTTTCATTATTGAAACCTTATCATCCTGATGCCTCTCACATTTTGGATTGGCGTGCTTCATAGGTGCAGGATCCGGGAGTGGTCTCAGTGGAGCCTACTCAGGTCGTTGACCAGCATACCATCAGGGTGCGCAATGCTGATGTGCTCCAGTATAAGGTCTAATGGGACCAATTTTCAGCTGATAGTGCTACATGGGAGGATGTGGATGACATGCGTCGTTCCTTCCCTCATCTTTTCAGTTAGATGTTGTTTATGTTTGATAGATCATAGACTTTTGATGTGACATTTTACTCATGCTACAGTGAGTTTTTGGTTTGATGATTATGTCTTGATGTCTTGGATATTATTATCCTTCAGTTGTTGTTTTGACTATCATGTTGGCGACACTTATATACATTGTTTTGCTCTATGTTATGAGATATTGCTTATGATACTTTTGATTTGGTTCCAAAATTATTGATGAGATAATCATATCATTTAATGCTTCCATTGCAAATGATTATGAATATGCTTCTGTTGTTGATGCTAACATGACATCAGGATGATGTCTCTTCTAAGTGGGAAGGGATGTCACGACCGGTTTTGTGACTTCCTTATTATGCAGATCATTAAGTCAATTTATGCCGACTTGATGAATCAACATGCCTTGGTAATTATGGAAATTGGTAATTGTTTAAATTAAATGAGATGGAAATTGGCAATGTGTTGCAAATTTAAAATGATTAGTTAAATTTGGAGATATATTTATCATGTGAATTAATGATGTTAGTTTTCCTGTCGGGTGTTTGAGTGGTTGCAGGTCGGAGGACAGGGGTGTGGTCAAGGAGAGAGATCTAGCTCCCCGCCTAGTGTCAGATTCGGATGCAGTACTGCCACGCACACACCACTTATGATTATTTATTCATTTTCTATGAGTGCTCTGTGATTGATAAATATATATATATATATTTGCAAATAATTGTTTTTTTTTATATTCCTAAATGGAAAATGAGATTATGATTAAGCTAGTTTTATACATGTTGGGAATTAGAATTAACCAAAATTATGATTAATGAAGTGTACTTTAATTTTTAATATTTTTCTTTTACATTCATCTTTGGAAGTAAATCAAGAAACAAGTTAAACAAGAAACGGTTATTTTTCCATCAACAATATTATGCCGAGAAAACTCTTCTCGATGGACATTCTAGCAGGGACACTCACTCTAGATAGTGGAAAATTGAATTTGGTTTTCGGAATCCAGAGAGGAGAAAAGGGGAATACGGTTCAGCTAGAGGAAAATCGAGGTGCTGGACTCGATGGAAAGACAACAGCCACCAACTTCATTGTCTTGCAGAGCATATCACCAGGTTCTTTTCTTTTGGAAATCTGTTGAAAAACGTCTGAACATTTCACACAATTTCATAGTTTCAACAGTTAAAATTAAACATAGTAATGCATTGGGAATGGTTACTGGTGTAAGGAAATCCTAGATAGAATACAATGTGGATAAGCTACGTATTTTTCATGTTTTTCTCATTTCAATTATAGTTAACTTGGGAATCTTTTAGCCTTTGTCATGCCTCTTCCCTCGACCTGCCTTTCCTTTCTTGTGGAATGAAATATTACTAGCTTCTTATACGTTTTAACGGGTGGGCATGCTCTGTTTCATGGCATCTTAAGCTGTGAATGATTGTAACTGCTCAAGGTTTCTGAGACAAATGTTGTTCTTCTGAATATTTGCTTCTTCATGAGATCACATTGCAGTCATTTTTCTCCTTGACCACACCCCTGTCCTCCGACCTGCAACCACTCAAACACCCGACAAGAAAAATAACATCATTAATTAACATGATAAATATATCTCCAAATTTAACTAATCATTTTAAATTTGCAACACATTGCCAATTTCCATCTCATTTAATTTAAACAATTACCAATTTCCATAATTACCAAGGCATGTCGATTCATCAAGTCGGCATAAATCGACTTAACGATCCACATAATAAGGAGGTCGCAAAATTGGTTGTGACATATTTTCTTTTGGATGTGAGGGAAGCCTATGCAAAGGATAGTTTTCCTTCATTACAAATGAAATTTTCCAAAGATCTATTCCAAGAAGACCGAATCAATCGATTCCAAGAGGCTCGATTCAATTTTCAAAGTACAGAGGAAGGAAAGACTCTTATCATGGATTGCATTAAGAATTGGGATATTTTGTATAGACGAGGATTGGGATATTTTGGACAGGGAGGCACTTGGCACTATTTTTTTATTTCTAGAATAATCAGTGACATTTAATATTACACAAGAAAAGACAACTAAAGAGTTGATGGAAACCCTAGCAAAGTTGTATGAAAAGCCTTCTACTTTGAATAAGGTATTTCTCATGAAGCATTTATTTAATATGAAGATAGTAAAAGGTGGGTCTGTTGCTAATAATTTAAAATAGTTTAATATAGTTACTAGTCAATTATCTTCTGTTAATATCAAATTTGATTAAAAGAAATTAGGGCTCTTTTGATTCTGTGTTCTTTGCCTAAAATATGGAATGACTTGGTAATCACTATTAGTGACTCTATTTCTAGCTCAAATACCCTAAAATTTGATGATGTTGTTGGTGTTATTCTGAGTGAGGAAATTTGTAGGAAAAGCTCAGGTGGATCTACATCAGGTAGTGTTTTGAATGCAGGAAGTAGAGGTAGATAACGAGATAGAGGAAACAATTATAGAAATCATGGAAAATCATGAGGAAAATCAAAGGGCAAGAAGTATCAATCAAGAGGACCAAATGATTATTGGTACTATGGGAAACCATGTCATAAGAAGAAATTGTGTTGGTCTTGGAATAACAAAGAAGGAAACAAACAAGAAGGCAATAAGGAAGAAAATGTGGTAAGTAATAAATCTAAAGAGGATGGTTTTCTTCTTTCCCTAGAAAATGCTGATGATTCATGGGTTCTAGATTCAGGGGCCTCATTTAATGCTACACCCTATAGAAGTTATTTTCTTGATTATGTCCAATGGGATTTTGGGCAAGTTTATTTGGGAGATAATGAATCCTGTCATGTTGTTGGAAAGGGAAAAAATAAGATTAAGTTGCAGAATGGGAATCACTGGCTACTACAAGATGTAAGGCATGTTCCAAGGATGAGTATAAATTTAATTTTAGTAGGAAAACTAGGTGATGAGGGTTGCACATTTAATTTTAATGGATAATGGAAGGTTTCAAAAGGTTCCTTAGTAGTAGAAAAAAGTGTGAAAGTAGGCACCTTATATCTTTATATAGGTCATATTGTTCCTTTTACTTTAATTGTTATTGAGAAAATTCAATGTTCAGGAATAGCTACTGTAGTTGAGCAGGTAGAACATAAAATAATCATTGTGGATTCTCAAACAACACAATGACATAAAAAACTTGGGCACATGAGTGAAAAAGGTATGAAATTACTTCATTCAAAGAAAGTCTTACCAGGTCTGTAAAATTTGTATGTATGAAAAGCAAAAGAGAGTTAGTTTTTCTGAAGAGTGGGAAGGAAAATAAAGATGACAAATTAGAGCTTGTGAATATAGATGTATGGGAACCAGCTTAGGTAGCTTCCCTTTGTGTCTTTTGTATTATTTTACATTCATTAGTGATGCAACTAGGAATGTATAGATTTATTTCCTTTGGCAGAAATCTGATGTATTTGAAACTTTTAAAAAATGGAAAAGCTTGGTTGAGAATGAGACTGGTAAAGGACTAAAGTGTGTCAGATTTTATAATGGTGGTGAGTATTGCAGCAAAGAGTTTGGAGATTATTGATCCTCTAATGGTATTCGTAGGTATAAAATGGTTCCACAGACTCCACAAGAAAATGGAATGGATGAAAACATGAATAGAACAATAATGGAGCATGGAAGGAGTATGGAAATTAGTTCTAGGATGCCCTTAAATATGTGGGAATACATTATAAACACTTTTATTTATTTAGTTAACATAGGTCCCTCTACTCCTTTAGGCTGTGGTATTCCAAAGGAAGCATAGATAGGCAAGAAGGTGATTTATTCTTTTCTCAGAACCTTCAATTTTGAAGCATTTACACATGTATATTCTAAAAATAGAACCAAGCTGGAAGCTAAATCAAAGAAATGTATATTTGTTGGATATGAAATTAATGAATTTGACTATAGACTTTAGGATTTTGAAAATCATAAAATTATAAGAAGAAGGGATGTCATATTCAATGAGAAAGTGTTGTACAAAGCTTTGTTGCAGTACCATGAGAAGAAAGAAAATGATTATGTAGTGCTGGATGATATTCCAAAAGATGATGTCTATATGGTCCCTCATGCTCCGCAATAACAACAACAACAAAGACCACAAACTTTAGTGAATCTTAGACGGTCAACAAGGATAAGTAGACCTCCTAAAATGTTATCTCCTTCTTTGTATTCTATTTTATTAAAAGATGTTGGTGAACCAGAAGGATATGATGAAGCTATGCAGGTGGATACAATGGTTCAATGTGAGATTGCAATGATAGAAGAAATGGACTCCTTGCTGAAAAATTAGACTTGGGAATTATGTAAGTTGCATGCAGGTCAAAAGTCTTTACCAAATAAATGGGTTTATAGGCTGAAATAGGAGGATGGAGGTAAGAACATATTTAAATCCAAGTTATTTGTAAAGGGATTTGCAGAGAAAAAGGGCATTGATATTGATGATATCTTTTCTCCAGATGTTAAAATGACTTCTATTCGTACTATTTTAAGTATTGTGGCTATTGAAGATTTTCATCTTGAACAAATTGATGTTAAAACAACTTATCTCCATGGTGATTTGGAAGAAGAAATAAATATGGAAAAACCACAGAGATTTAAGGTCAAAGGTAAGGAGAACTTAATGTGTAGATTGAATAAAATTTTATATGTCTTGAAGCAAGAACCTCATCAATGGTATATTAAATTTGATAATTTTATGACCGAGCATGGTTATAGTCAATGTCACTTAGAGCATTGTATTTATTTTAAGAGGTTAGATGATGAAAACTACATTATTTTGTCTATATGTTGATGATATGATTGTAGCGGGGTCTAACATGGATCACATTCAGGGGTTAAAACAATAGTTAACAAATGATTTTGCTATGAAGGATTTGGGAGTAGAAAAAAAATCCTTGGTATGAAAATTTGTAGAGATAGGAAGAATAAAAAATTGACTCTATCTCAAACTTATTATGTTTAAAAGGTGTTGCAAATATTTCATATGGAGAATTCAAAAGTTGTTAGTTCACCTTTTCCTAGTAATTTGAAATTGACTAAGGATATGATGGAAATGAGATAAGTAACTGAGAGGGTAGGGGTGAATCAATTACTCCAAAACAAATCCTTTGTCCCTTACATGTCTTAAAAAATTTAACATTGTTACTCGGTCAATTAAGATATTCTCCTATAACTCGGGTGTCAAAGCAATCTTTATAATATCCAATGCAATTGTACTTTAGTGATTAAGTGCAGAAACATAAAGCATGAAACAAATAACATATACACAAGTGACACCAAGATTTAACATGGAAATCCAATATGGGAAAAACCACCAATGTAACTAGTTACTATTTTTCACTCTTATGAAGGGAGCCATGTTAGGAGCCAACCCTCTGTTAGGTGTGACCCTATTAGAGGATTTAATCACCCTGTGAGGAGTGGCCATGTTAGAGGTATTCAACACTTCAACATAGAAATTCTACCTTGTGAGAGGATTTACAAAAAGACTGTTAAGTCTACTCTGTTAAGAGATTTGAGATCACTACTACAATTGTTAGAGAGTAACAATGAAGTGACCTGTATGTGTAAGAAATTGTCTTTGCTGATTAAGATCTCTATTTTGATTATGACTGGATCCTTTCTGATTAGATGTTCTATTGAAAATCTGAGTGATCTGTACTTAATCAGAATCCTATCTGACTCCACCTTCACTCTTCATGTCACAGAATTCCAGACTTCTGCTTTTCTTTTCTCCACTTACACTTGCACACATTCAATCCAAACTTGACCTTTCATATATATGATGAGCCATGTCAAGTTGGCTTGAATATACTTCTAAATAATAAATCACATTTCAGTCAGCCTCATATAATCAACTAATTATAGAATGTAAATCACTGTTAGTCAGCTACCACTGAATGTCCGACCATGGCTGAAATGCCTGAGTGACTCGGCCAATACTAAACTTTTTCAATACCTGACTGAACTCGGTCAACACTAAAATAACTCATCCTATTCACCAACTGTGCTCGGTCTGAATGTAGACATTTGTGTAACATCACTACATAAGTGTATATACATGTGTAACATCAATAACAATACACAATTGGATAATTATATTCAAAAATCTCCCTCTTTAGCATTGATGGCAACACAACATGTCATAATACAAAGAATTGTAGAGAAAGATAAAATTTTCTTTAATGTCCTTAGCTTCATTTTGACTCTTATCCAAAAACTCCCCCTGAGATCAAAATCTCCCTCTTACTGTATTATCTTCTGTGTTGTAGCAAACTCTCCCTCTTTTGTCTTATTCTTATGTATTATATAAAACTCTCCCTCTTTGACAACAGATGCCAAAGACTCCATAAGTTGGTTTTCTTTATTCTGTAAGACTCCATCTTCTATTTCTCTTTGTAATTGTAATGTACCTAAATGTACTAATTCATCTGCAATGTGCTTTGATGTACCTGCATCAACTGATATATCTTCACTGTCACTCAGGTTGATGCATCACTAAACTATATTTTAGTGATCTTCAGTTAGGGGAAGCACCCCTAGCTTTCTCTAAGATACAAGAATGCATCCTTAGGTAAAGGTTTGGTGAATATCTCTACAACTTGTTATTTGGTATTCACATATTCCAACCTTCTTTATTCTATACCAATTCCCTCAAAAAATGATACTTTATTGCTATATGCCTGGTTTTGGTGTACATCATAGGATTCTTTGAAATGTTAATAGAAATGGTGTTGTCATAGTAGATAATAACTGGTTCTTTTACTTCTTCCTTCATTCCTAAAAAAAACTGCTTGATCCATATGATGTTTGAACAATTCATTGCTGCAACAACATATTCTGCCTCTGCTGTAGAATGCGAGATACAATTTTGTTTCTTGTTAGTCTAGGACACTATCCCCTTGCCAAGAAAGAAAGCTCCACCACTGGTGCTTTTCCTTTCATAAAAAATTCCAGCCCAATCAACATTAGTGAATTCCTTTAAATCAAAGTTTCCACCTTTCTTATACCATAAACCATAGTCTTCAGTACCCTTCATATATCTTAGAATTCTTTTGATTTCCATTATGTGATTGTCTCTAGGATTAGCTAAAAATATTACAACAATACCAACTACCAATACAATATCAGGTCTAGTGTGAACAACATATTGTAGTTTTTCAATCATGGATCTGTAGTTGGTCTGATCTACCTCTTTTGAATCATCATCCTTAGACAATTTCTGTCTAGTACACATGGGTTTTCCAATAGGTTTGGAATCTTCCATACCAAATTTCTTTAGTATCTCCTTGATATATTTTGATTGAGTAATGTAGATACCATCCTTCATTTGATGTACTCTTAATCCAACAAAGAATTTGATCTCACCAAACATAGACATTTCAAATTCTTTACTCATAGCTATAGAGAATGCTTTGCATAGGTCATCATAACCAGTGAATAATATGTCATCAACAAATATCTCTGCTAACAGTATTTTTTTCTATGGTCCTTCTATGATGTATAAGATACTATTATCATTGGTTCTCTGAAATCCAATACTTACTAGATAGCTATGTTGTCTTTCATACCAGGCTTTGGGCACTTGCTTCAGTCTATACAAGGCTTTGTGCAGCTTGCAAACCATATTCCTTTTGCTAGGATCAACAAATCCTTCAGGTTGTTCAATGTAGACTTCTTCTTCTATGATTCCATTTAGAAATGCAGATTTCACATCCATTTGATATACTTTGTATCTTTTATGTGCAACATATGTTAGAAGAGTTTTGACTCCTTCAAGTCTTGCAGTAGGAGAAATTTTTTTTCCATAATCAATACCCTCTTCTTGAGCATATCCTTTACAAACTAGTATGACCTTGTTTCTAGAAACTTTACCATTTTCATTCATCTTATTTCTAAAAACCCACTTGGTTTCAATCACATTCTTTTCCATTGGCCTAGGCACAAGAGTCCAAGTTTTGTTCTTCTCAATCTGCTCAATTTCTTCATTCATTGCCTCTATCTAGCTTTCATCATTCAATGCATCTTTAACGGTTCTAGGTTAAAATTTAGTCAGTAAACATGTACCTTTCAGTTTTTTCCTTGTCATTACACCTTCTATCTGATCTCCAATTATTTTCTCAGTTGCATGATGCCTTCTAACATATTTTGAAAGTACTGGATCCTTTAGTCTAGATTCTGGACTTGATCCACTAGGTCTGTCATTCTCAAACATTCTTTCTTGTTCTTCTGTCTGATGATCGAGTTCCATTGTCTATGACTCAGGTTATTTTGTCTAACAACTTAGTTCCCTCTACCTGTGACTCGATTCCCTCTATCTGTGACTCAGTCTCTTCTACCAGCAGCTCGGGTTGCACAGTTTATGCTAGCATATTTAGTGGTCAACAGTTCTGTTGTCCAATCACCATTGCTCGAGTCATAGGTATAGTATCAGGTTCATGATACACAAAGTTCCTATTGTCTTCAAGATCTTTACTACTCTTCTCTTCACATTTTTCTACAAACTCATCAATCTTGAAATGTACACTTTCTATGAATTTATGAGTAGTAAGATTTAGAAATTTGTATGATTTTCTTTTACATGAGTAACCTAGGAATATTCCTTCATCACTTTTTGCATCTAGTTTTCCATTTCTTGCTTCCTTCAAGATGTAGCATCTACTTCCAAATACTTTAACATAATGAAAACTAGGTTTATAGCCATACCATAGTTCCAAAGATGTCTGGTTACTACCTCTTTTTAGTTGAACTCAGTTCAAGGTGAACACTATAGTGCTGATGGCCTCCTTCCAGTATTTGGCAGAAACATTCTTTTCAATCATTGGGGTTCTAGCATAATCCATAATGGATCTGTTTCTTATTTCTACTATTCCATTTTGTTGTGGTGTACCAGGGGTAGATACATGTCTTTAGATTCCTTTCTCAATACAGAATTCATTGAACTCATTAGAAATGAATTCTCCTCCTTTGTTAGATATTAGGCATTTTATCTTCTTTCTTGTTTCCTTTTCAAATCTTGCAAGATACCATTTGAATTTTTAAAAAGCTTCTAATTTCTCTCTGAGAAACATGACAGTCATCATTTTGGAATGATCATCAACAAATAGAATAAAATAATTCTCTCTAGTATAGCTTGTTGTTCTAATTGGTCCACATAGGTCAGTATGTACCAATTCCAAGACTTCATCAGTATTATAATTCTTTCTTTTGAAACTTATCTTGCTCATCTTTCCAATTTGACATTGTTTTCATATTGCTAACTTGAGTTTCTTCAAGATAGGAATACCTTTGACTCTCTTTTTCTTGCTTATGTTTACCAAATTATCAAAATTTACATGACACAACCTTTTATGCCATAACCAACTTTCTTATACTTGTGCAATAAAGCATGAACCTTCAGTGAGATCAAGATATAATAGATTACATTTTGTTTTCCTATCAGTTTCGACTAGGTTCACTTTACCATCCATGAGCTTGGCCTTACCATTCATGAATTCTACCTTGAAACCAATGTTGTTCAACTATGCTACACTAATTAGGTTTCTCCTCAATCCTTCAACCCAATAAGAATTATCACATTTCAGTCCTTCTGTCAGAATAATGCAACCTTTTCCTTTACAGGACAAGGTTCATCATTCCTAAAATTGATACTCCCACCATCATAGTGTTCAAGATGTTCAAATTTTTTCTTATCGCCAGTCATGTGATAAGAACAACCACTATCAATTATCTGTGTCATTTTTATTGATGTGTGAGAAAAGTGTTGTCTTTTCATCTGACTCATCCTTAATAGCAATATAAACCATTTCATCTTCTTCTTCATCACTGTCAGAATCTTTAGCAATCTAACAAGACTTCTTAACTTTATCCCTGTAGCTTTTGTAGTTCTTGTAATCTTTGAATTTTTTGAACTTTTTCTCATCTTTGTCTTCTTTGTTCAAACACTTTGCAGCAATGTGACCAACCTTATTGCATGCAAAACAAATCAATGGTATCTTTCCTTGGTATTTTCCTTTTGCAGCTCTTCTTGCAAGTAATGCCTCAATGATGTCAATATCTACATCATTAGATTCACCATCACTGTCACTTTCAATCTGATTCCCTTTTGAGTATGTATCCTTCATACCAAGGTTTAATTTAGCTTTGAATGCAGACTCAAGATTTCTAGAGCTAGGAGAGTAATTGTTAAATTTGTCTAGCTCAAAAGTTGTAAGCCTTCGAGCACTAATGTATCCAGAGTTATGTCCTTATTGCACCTCATCTCTTGAATAGCCAAAACTCTAATAGCATAGATAGGAAGTATAGTTCTTAGTACCTTGCTGACCACTGTTGTATCTTCAATTATTCCACATACAGCTCTAATGACACTCACAAGCTTCTTGATTATTTCACTGTATCTTGTAATGTCTTCTCCTTCTTTCATTTTCATCTAGTCAAATTGTCCTCTTAAACTTTCTTCTTTGGCTCTCTTTACATTTTCATCTCCTCCATGAATGTCCTATAATTTCTTCCACATATCATAGGCTATAGGGCAGTCCTTGACTACATAAAATTCTGAGTCGCTGAGTGAAGAAGCTATATCAATCATCATTATGTTATGAAGCTTTCATTCCATCATCTGTTCCACTATCATAGTCCTTGTTGGTTCCACATATCTACTTTCCAAAAATTACAAACCAACATCTCATATAGTAGATAGATGTAGCTTCATCAGCTCTTGCCATGCTAGGAAGTTGTCTTTGTTTAGCTTTGGGATCTCCCTTCTATAAGACATCTCTGATCTTTTGCTTGGGTCTTGAAACCTTCTCTGAAAGAACTTGAAGCTCTGATACCAATTGTTGGAAATGAGATAAATAACTAAGAGGGGAGGGGTGAATTAGTTACTCCAAAACAAATCCTTTGTCCCTTAGATGTCTTAAATACTTTAACACTGTTACTCGGTCAATTAAGATATTCTTCTGTAACTCGGGGGTCAAAGCAATTTTTATAATATCTAATGCAATTATACTTTAGTGATTAAGTGCAAAAAAATAAAGCATGAAACAAATAATATATACACAGGTGACATCAATATTTAACGTGGAAACTTAATATGGGAAAATCTACCAATGTAACTAGTTACTATTTTTCACTCTTCTGAAGTGAGCCCTCTTAGGAGACAACCCTGTTAAAGGTTACATTAACACACTGTTAGGTGTGACCCTATTAGAGGATTTAATCACCCTATGAGGAGTGGTCTTGTTAGAGGTCTTCAACACTTCAACATAGAAATGCTACCTTGTGAGAGGATTTACAAAAAGACTGTTAAGTCTACTCTGTTAAGAGATTTGAGATCACTACTACAATTGTTAGAGAGTAACAATGAATTGACTTGTATGTGTAAGAAACTATCTTTTCTGATTCATATCTATATTTTGATTATGACTAGATCCTTGTTGATCAGATGTCCTATTGCATCTCCAAGTGATCTTTACCCAATCACAATCCTATATTATTTCGCCTTCACTCTTCATGTCATAGAATTCTACACTTATGCTTTTCTTTTCTCCACTTACCCTTGCAGACATTCAATCCAAACTTGACCTTTCATATATATGATGAGCCATGTCAAGTTGGCTTGAATATACTTCTAAATAATAAATCACAATTCTTTTGGCCTCATATAATCAATTAATTATATAATGTAAATCACTGTTAGTCAGTTTCCACTGAACGCCCGACCATGACTGAAATGCCCGAGTGAGTCAGTCAACACTGAACTTCTTCAATACCCGACTGAACTCGGTCAACACTAAAATAACTCATTCTATTCACCAACTGTGCTTGGTCTGAATGTAGACATTTGTGTAACATCACTACATTAATGTATATGCATGTGTAACATCAATGACAATACATAATTGAATAATTGTCTTCAACAGGTTATGTGTCCAACGAAACAAGAGGAGGAAGATAAAATGTCCAAGATACCATATGCTTTAGCTGTAGGTAGTTTGATGTATGCCATATTATATACTAGACCAGATATTGTACATGTTAAAGGAGTCATCCTAGAATTTAACATTGGAATGTAGTAAAATGGATTCTCATATACTTGTGAGGTACATCTAGAAAATGTTTACATTTTGGGGGATCTCATACTAATTTACAAGGCTATGTTAACTCATATTTTGCATGGGATTTATATACCAGGTGGAGTACTATAGGATATGTATTTACTATTAGTGAGACAACATTGAGTTGGATTTCTCAATTGCAGAAGGTGAATTCTTTATCCACTACAAAGGAAGAGTATGTTTCTTCTATAGAAGTAGCTAAGAAGATGATATGGATGCAATTTTTCATGGAAGATTTGGGACACTCATAGACTAATAAATATTTGTTTATAGATAGCCAAAGTTCCATTCATCTTGCAAATAATTGTTCCTTACATTCAAAGACCAAATACATACAGTTGAGGTATCCCTTCATTTGGTCAGTTTCTGATGATGGACAACTAAATCTGGAAAAGATACATATAGATGAAAATCTAGTGGATATATTTAAAAAGGTAGTGCCAAGGGAGAAGATGAACTCCTCTTCATCTTCAGTTGATCTTCTAAATGAAAAAGAGTAAAACAAATCAACATAGTCCATGGTGGTTATTTTTTTCATTCAAGTGGGAGCTACAGGGTCGACAATGTTATGATAAATCTCCAAGTGGGAGATTGTTGTTATATGGAGCCTAATCAAACTCAGAGGTTATTTTTCCGCACTTTACTCGGCATGATTTCCTCCCATTTTTTTTTCTATGGGGGTTTGGGTTAAGGATTTGAGACATGTTTTTTTTGGTAGCTTCTTGCAAAAGGATTGGGTTGCAAGGGATTGCAGATTGTAATCAGGGAATATTTACTAGAATATAATTGGACTCTCTATTTGGTGGATGTAGCTCAGGGTTTGGGTGAACTACGTTAAATATTTGTGTCTTCGGTGTATTTTATTTCTTTGTTGTATTAGCTATATTTGCATGTAACTGTTAGATTTATGTCTTTTAATCCTAACACAAAATATTTGCAACGCCGTGGTACTACATGTCATCCTCTCCCTGGCCTGGGACCTTAAACAACTAAAACACACTTCATACTGTGAGTCCACGAGTAAAATTTGTAGACACCTAAATCTGATTACCAAAACTAATCACATTTAGTGCCTTCCTAGAGAATTATCAGTCAGGTGATTAAGTATTACCTAAATGATTTATGTTAACCCCTAGCCCTAATTAATTTAATTAATTGGCTATAGTCCTAATCAATTATCTAATAAACAACCCATAGTTTGATATTTGATTAAATCCCTATTCTTCTTTTATTGAATGAATATGTTATTCATGTAATTCAATTCATTTATATTCCCTCATACCCCTAACGTAACCTATCCTAAACACCTAACCTTGAGTCTGAACTCAACCCAACCCTTTCACACATGCTAACCTAACCAATCCCAACCACCTAACCCAGATTTCAAACTAATCCCAACCTATTCACACATGCTAACCCTTCCTTATCCCCCTAATCACCCTTCTTATCTCCTAACCCTAATCCTAATTCTATCCCTAACCATGTCACATTCCTAATCCCTGATTAGGAACTCAACCCCCAAAGTCAAAGTCAATAATCTCAAGCCAAGCCCATCCATATGCATTTAATGCCTCTTACACCTTCATAAATGCCTCTTACACCCTCTTTATGAGCCTTATCTTCTAGAGGCTTCTTGGTCCATTTCCTTAAATGGTCACATTCCCCCCCCCACTTTCAACCCAATCCCCTTGTGACAAGTGTCACAATTTGATGCACTTGAAGAAGCATAATCCATGTGCTCTCTTCTAGAAGTATTTGGACCTCTCTTCAAATTTGGATCTGATCCCTTGGTTTTCCTACCCATTGCCTGTATAAGAAGCTTCTTTCCTTCATATTTTCAATCCACTTTTACATGCAAACTTATAATGTAGATTTAAATAGTCATCCTAAGCCATTTAAGAGTATCTTGAAGCTTGTTAGCATAATATAGTTTGACCTCACATGTATTTTTAAATTAGCATCTTTCATTAAGCAAATAGACATAGCTAAATATCAAATAGGATCTTGAGTAGGCTTTTTAGGAAGTTTTCACTTCCTATTCCATAAGCTTATTTCAAGTTTTTATTTAATGTCTAATCTTGTATGTAGTTAGTTTTTTAAAGTTGTTGAGTGTTTTTAATAAGTTTATTATGCTCATAACATCTTAGATTTCATGGCTTACATTCTTGCACACCCGGTGGGACTCACTTCACGGGTCAATTACTAACATAATGGTTTTTCTTGAGTTTTTGTGAAAAATGTGTGTCTTCAGGTTTAGAAAGTGTCGTGGCTCAAAACATATGTCATCA
>MU228040.1:148071-159565 GCA_018584345.1 Thuja plicata
CCTTTCTATGCATCCAGCCACCTCCTAGCCCCCCCTCTCATCTAGTGCCACATAGCCTTTGCTACTTTCTTTTCTCCCCACCCACCTTGCACACCACGTAGCATCTGCTGCTTCCCTTTCTCCCATGCCCACTTCACTTTTCTCAAACCAGCACAACAAAAAATCCTTCAACCCAAACTCCCACCAATCACCACTTCCACCATCTCATCCACCAACCCACGCGCAATCTCCCTCTGTACCTGCAACCTCTCCACATCCTCACGCTACTAACCCAACCTGTAGCATCTCACTACTTTGCACACCACGCACACATTCAACTTTCCCATAGCCTACTCTGCCCTCCTCCACACTTCTCCCAACACCAACTCCCCTTATCTCCCAAACACACCCATGGTCAAACATCCTCTGCATCTGATCTGCAAATATGATTTGCATATCAGATCTTCACAAACCCATGACCAACTTCCACCAACCAGCGACAATTTCAAATGAAGGACAACCCCCCAAACAAACTGATGAATCAATAGTGACCATGTGGCAGTTAACCAATCCAAACAAATAGCCACATCAATGACAACATCAACAAAGACACATCAGCGCTATGTAGACAAAGACAAATCAGTGACACATCAACATTTTTTTGCCACAGTGCGATTTTCCACCTCAAATTAGATGGTCGTTTGACCATCATTTTGCATTGTTACACGTGTTTCACTGTGGTCAACAAGACGTCAAATTTAACTATACAAAGTGATGACATCATCAAATTTTTAAAAATTGTAACCCATAATGGAACACTTTCACAGAAATGTGCATAATGTTTGCATAAAGACTCTATTTTGCGCGATTCAAAAAGTGCCAGAAAGATGATTCAGAGGCCTTTTCAGATCTATATGTTAGTTTATCAGATTCTTCATCAACAATCAGGTGCACATGTTCCAAGTCAACCATTATTTTTTGCAAACTAATCTAATCAAATCAAACACAAATCTCGAATGCCTTAAGCAAATTGAACACACAACTCTTGAATGCATTAACAAAATTGACATCTTTTTTCAAAAATTTTCAAAGTTTTCCAGATTTGGATTCCTAAAAACTAAACAAGTAACAAAATCAATCTTGAATGACTTAAGTGGCAATTGAACCACTAATCCAAAAATCAAATCTTGAGTGCCTAAAGCTCAAACATTCTATCTTTCAGTTTTTCAAGTCATGCAAGAAATCAAAACACTTCAAACCTAGGGTTTAAAATTGAACACTTAATCACACTCAATCTTGAATGCAAAAGAAAATCAACACTTTGTTTCAATTTTGTTAAAAGCACACAAGTAATCAAACACTTTCAAAATTGGGGCTTAAAATTGAACAACTCAAACAAATCAAATCTTCAATGCTTTAAAGCAATTGAACAAGGTAAAATCACATTTTAGCTTGGAGCACTTAAAATCAACCACTTGCGAGTTTACTTTTGCATAAAATTCAAACATTGCCTAACTTATCAAATAATCAATCAAGTGTTTGATGTCTTTTGTGCGCTTGCACAAAATCCTTTTTTAGAATGCAACCTCACTTCACCCACTATCATCTCCCATTGGCTCTCGTGGCCGTTGGTGCAAGAGAAAGGTGATGGTGACCGTTCAAATTTTTTTGTAGATCTACTCTTAAAAATTATTTAGATCTACTTAGAGGGGACTATCTAGAAGAAGCACAAGTCCTTCTGGAGAATGACCCCAAACCGGTAAATCCTTTGGCCGTTATATAAATAAGGCGCTAACCAAAAGAGTATCTATACCCTTTCAAGCTTGGGCGGGTCGTGTTCAATGGTAGTCAGGACTGGGTAAACTCCCCAACATATCGACATGCTTGAACTAGGATCTTAAGTGAGTCACACCATACAAACCGATTGCGGGGACACCACAAAAATACTATCAACTAATCAATCTAGCAACCTACACGATCCATCCCTAAAAGGTTGATAATCGACTGGGAAAGGAAGATAGTAACTTCCCCAAGAAATTTGCACATTCGTTCCACCCTGAGCGTTTGGAGTCAGCTAATATGAGATCATGGAGCCATAGCGTGCTTGATGGTGGTCATATTCTGATTATCTCTTATGTGTGTGCCTACATATGTGGACAAAGGTTTTCAAGCTCACCACATCCTTAAGGTAGAAAGTGCTTGTATGTGTTTTCAGTGTTAAAAACCTTGTGCAAAAAAATTCTTGAACATACACAAATCTAAAGGTTTTGAAAGTCCTTTTTCCAAGGAGATCAACATTTCATGCTTCTTGCAAGGTTGCTTTGCCTCTTGCAAGACTGTTTGCTCACAAATTCCAAAAGTTCATCACTTGTTCCAAAAGAAAAAACAATCCAAGGCACACTTTTCATAGTCACTACCTACAAAAGTATCAGATTGAACTCATGTCCCATTTCACCAAGCATCTGAAAGTGAAGACTCCTTTGCCACATATATACCGAGAACAAAAAGCCATAACCAAAAAGGCCAAGCAATATCAACATATCAATGAAACCATTAAGGCAGAAACCCATAAGCGTGAATAATATGAGAAAGTCCTTTACAATTACAAGATTGTCCATTTCCAAAGAAGTTACCATTTGAATATGACCTTCATCACACATGAGTAATATGACTAGTTGCATCATCAGTCACTCTTCCTCTTCTTAGACCACTTAGCTTGCATTTAGAACTTCCCTAGTTGCCATCCCTAAAATCACATCACACATCACATAGAATAATCTTCATTCAATCCTAAACCATCCCTTAGCAATCCTAAACCATCCTAGTTAATCCTAAACCAATCTTAGCCAATCCTAGATCAATCCTAGCAACCCTGCATCAACTTTTAGCAATCCTTATCATCCTAGAAAGCACATCCTTCACTTGGTATCCTAGCCTCTTTTTTTGAGTTTCTTACCCTTCATGCTAAGTCAAGGACCATCATTTTAGGTATCTTTAAAATGACACACTATTCTAAAGATAACCCCCTTCGTCTATGAAACCTCATCACCTTGAGTAAAAGGTTGCTTCACATTGATCAAGAATCTCATTAAACTGAAGACCACAAGTGTGTCCTAGGTTTTGGCAATCATATCCACCTTGATAATAAATTTGGAAAGAAATCCTTAAATCAGTCTTTTTTTACCAAGTCATCCTTGATCTTTCAGGAAGGATCCCCATCATTGTAGGCAGTGTCATCCTAGATCATCATCTTAGCACCATCACCCTTAGCTTCCTAGGAACATCCTTGCATTACATCTTTGACCTCATATCCCCTTAGACTAAATAATTTCATGCTACCTATTACATGAGCCACTAAGAAGAGGAAGAACATGGATCCTAATCTTTTAGCTAGTTCATCTAATCCCGTGATTGACCACACTAACACTATGGTCTCCTATGCGACTCAACCCAATGAACAAATTGAGCACATTTGGTTAGAAACCAATGAGACTCCCACTATGAGCACCATAGAGACATTTATCAATCATCCAGGGCTTGTCCACATGGTGAACGCCATGAGTGGATGCAACAGTAGTTAGGTACTCATAGATATCCATCAAAGAGGAATCCAATTGCCACCTTGGCTCATACCAATGCTTATAACGTGACCTATGGCACTCCCAGGAGAATTTCCTCATCTTGTCAGGAACACAGTCGCTGATCCCTTTCAACAATATTTACAAATGGGAACTCTCATCTCACAAATAATACAACCTACCATCTCACCATCCATCGTGCATACTACACCACAATCCACCCCATTTTCCATCATGGGAGCCCCGCCTCCTCCACCATCAACAACACAAGAGGCAATCCCGATCATCACACAAACACCTACACCTATCCAATCTGCAACTGCTCCATCCTCACAAACCTTCCCTCTATTTATGGCACAATTCCCACCACCACCAATCATCACTCAACAAACTAGCACTCCACCCATCCCCACTCAACCCATCCAAACTGCATCAACCAGCTCGCAACCACAAAATACACAAACCATCAATGCCACACTGCCTACTTCCACTCCGGCTTCCATTCTTGCATCTAATCATCAACAACCGTTATTCACCATAGGCATGCCGCCCACAAACCATCCCAATCAAAATATGTTCCCACAAGGGCCCACTTTTCATACACAACCTGCAACACACTCACAACACATACCAGTACTTCTTCTGCAAGCATCATCCACCCCAATTCCTCCATTATTTGGCCAAGAAGCACACAATGCTTCATCTTCCACATGGAACTATTCTCAAGCACAACCTACTGCTAATCCGTTCGTATCCCAACAATAGAAACAACCCATCCAACAACCACAACATATCCCACAGCAACAACAACCTATCCAACAACAACAACAACCCATCCAGCAGCAGCAACAACCCATCCCACAACAACCACCTATCCAACATCAACAACAACCCACCCAACAGCCGCAACAACCCATCCACCAACAACAACTTATCCAACCACAAAAACAATCTATCGAACAACAACATCATCCTATCCCTCAACAATAACCTCTCCACCAACAACAAACCATCCCACAGTAACAACTTATCCCATAACAACCACCTTTCCCACAACAACAACCATAAATACAAGGGGAAATTACATTCACCATGCACTCATTGTAGCAATTTGCTAGCCCCTTTGTGAATGCACAAACCATAGCCCAACCCACTCAGCAACAACAAACCCACTTCACCAACTATCTAGCTGTACCATCTTCCACTACATCAAAAATCATTCCACCGCCGCAACAACCCAACAACACCAACTATTTTGCCACTACAACCAGGGGCATCTCGCCACAAAATACCTAACCTTCATCCTTCGAAAGCATAGCACCACAACCTTATACAAGCGCATCGTAGGCCTTGCCCATTTACCCAACACCAGAGCAAATACATGCCTACTTTTAGCACTTACAACAGTAATATCAGGCATCACCACCTCCCCCACCGCAATATTCGCATCAGCTGTAGTTCCCACCACCCCCGCAACCTATCTATGTTGACCCTACACCACAATACCCTCCAAAAAACCCTTTGTATTCACCCACTCAATTTGAATCAGATCTCATAAGTAGGATCAACATGACAACAAATAACAATCCCTTACCAGCCAACTCAGAATGGGAGGAAATGAAAAATTCTTTAAAAGCACTTCATGCTGGAACTAAAGCAAAGACCTTCAAATTTGAGGAAGTTTGTCCTTACCCATTTGATAGATATATCAATACCATACCCTTCCCCAAGCACTTTGAAACACCCAAGTTTGACAAATATTGGGGGAAGGGAGATCCTATGAGCCACGTGAAATAATTCTACATGGCATGCCAAGAAGTGGCCTATAACGATAACTTCCTCATGAGCATATTTCCCAAAAGCTTAGGAGGGACCGCTCTTGAGTGGTTCTACAAGATCCCTTATGGAATAGTCTCTACTTTCACTGAACTATCAGAGAAGTTTGTGGCCCAATACGCACACAATGTTGAGAATGAACTCTCCCTACTCAATTTATGTAATTCCAAACAGAAGGGAGGAGAGAGCTTGGCAGATTACCTTGAGCGCTGGCAAGGACTTACCAGAGGTTGTCCTATCAACCCCTGGAGAAACATCTCATCAAGATATTTATTAAGAATCTTGATCCAAAGCTTTCCTATCATATGTGTATGAATTGTATACTGACCTATTAGGACATCAGAATCAAAGGCATGGATCTTGAAAGAGGTCTTGTAGAAGATGGTACCATAAAGCACTATAAAGAATCACAACCTGACAAAGGTAACACTAATTGCTCTAGCTATTGGAAAAAAAAAAAGAATGTTGTAACTGATGGAGCCACTGACACTAAACATGTCTAGATTGTTGTGGCAGGTCCTCAAGTGTCCACTCCCACATACCAACAACCATCGCAATATCAACAAAATTCCCCCGCGCTGACCTATCAACAAGTTAACCTACCCAATTATCAACATAATCCCCAACATTTCTAGAATCAAACTAATGCAATATTAGTCTAGCAGGGATAGAGTAGACCAAGAAGAGATAAAAATGCACCTAAGCGCATGTTCACACCTTTGGGTGAACCTATCGATGTTATTTTCTGAGGAATGGCAGCAATGAACCTGGTAGTATATCCCCAACCAACGCAACCTTTTGTGGACTCTTTTCCAAAACCGTAATAGTTTAATACCAATGAATATTATGACTACCACCATGTTAATGGAAACGCTACAATCAAGTGCATGAAGTTATAACACTACATCCAAGACCTAATTGATCACAAGGATATTGAAGTATATTCTATAAACAAAACTTCACCCAATAGCAATATGAAGATCTATCAAAATGTGTTTCCAAACCATGACAATAACATGGGACCTACCAACGCACACATTGCTTCAACATCCAATTAGGACAAAGGAAAATAAAGAGCTCATACCAGCAATAACACTACCACTCATATTGAGTTTGGTAGCATCATCAGTTGTATATCCCAAGTCGAGCCATCTGTCAATGTCATTCATGTAAAAGGCACTGATACTAATTGTGCTGTTACCACGCATCGTGGACGCATAACTATTGTAGGTGCTAGTACTGCATCATCCTCCGGGAAAAAATATAACTTATTGGAACATCTAGGTAATACACCCACCCAAATATCCATCTTGGATCTCTTACAAACATCACCTATCCATCAAGAGATCTTGCATAAAGCTTTGCAAGAGTCACATGTTCCCAACAACATAGATCCCGATCAGTTTCAAAACCTTGTGGGTCACTTATCCACATCTTATGCTATATCTTTTAAACCCACTGACATGCCATCTATTGAGCCTGATCATATCCTCCCTCTTCGCATCACCGTCCTGATTTGAAACTATAATGTTAAGCGAGTCATGATAGATAATGGTTCAGCTTTGAATCTATGTACTTTAAAGTTTGTAAAGGAACTAGGATACACTGAGGCTGATATCATGAATGATGTCATCACAATAAAGGCCTACGACAATCTAGAATAAACATCAGAAGGTACAATCTCCTTTCCCATTCAACTGGGCCCAACAGTACAAGAGACAACTTGCCATGTGATCAATCTTGACCTCCCATACAACATCCTCCTTGGACGCCCATGGATTCACTCTATGCAGGCTGTCCCTTCCACCTATCATTAGTGTATCAAGTTTCCACACAATGGAGTTGAGATCACTATCCATGCAGATTCCAAGCCCTTTGCATACTGCCATGCATTGGAAGCCTCCCATCTAGATTCAAATCATTGTCCTGGGACTGACATTGGCACATCCATCACCAGTTCCTCCAACCCACTTTCAGATCTAAACACTATCCTTGCATCCACTTTATCCACTGTCAAGATCGACCACCAAGGCTATGGAGAATGCATTCTAACTGATGCTTTCTCTTTTGGAGCCCTTCCAACTGATCCACATACACATGGGCATCTATCCAATTACATTGAGCAAAAGCCACCTGAACTAATGCAATTGGGTCCTACCACCTTTCTTTCTCACGACATTCTAAATAGCTAGGAAATAACACCTGACATCAATCAATGGCTCTATAAAGATCCCACACCTCCTGACAGTAGCCTCCTGAATCGCTTCAAAGATAAATATCCCTCTACTCACAAATTGGTCACTGAAAAGTGGAACTATCAAGGATGTGGACTAGGCTCTAGAGAACAAGCCATGAGAGCCCCCATTGTGCCCTCCAAACTTCAAAACCACATTGGTCTAGGATTTGAACATGATACATCTGGCCTTGGCCATAACATGACTGGGGGTACTAAGTAAACTAGTCTAACTTATCACATTCCCTTGGGCAACATACAAGAATTTGAAGACATCCCGGAAGAGAAAATTGTGAAAGCCTACGACGATATTGATGATGAAATTTTCCTCGGTAACTCCGTCCTTTGCCAATTATCCCTACACTTCATTGAAATTCCACTCCTCCATCCTGAACTTATTAACAAGGACCAACCAAGTGTCATCCTGATAGACGAGTTGGAAAACATGGCCACACTCCTAAACTTCATGGGAGCTATAGATCAACAACCAGATTGGGGGTAGACTCCACACAAGTATACACCTTGAAACCAGAAGCATAATTTGGGGGAGAGGAGGAATCTAGCCATAAAATTGAAAAGAAAAAGAAAAAAGAAAAAAATGTATCTCTTCGTGAAAACCCTTCTAGGGAACTATTAGATCATAAAAAAGAAAAAATAAAGGGTGTATCTCCTGGTGAAAACCTTTTTGAGGTGCCAAGAGATGGAGATTCTCCTCTCCCTATCATACATGATTACAAGTTAGAATAGTCATCTATTCTCATCGAGGAAACCCAACCTATTAATCTGGGTACAAAGGACCAGCCTCGACTCACTCACATTGCAACATCCTTGATAGAAGTAGAAGAAATGGCCCTCATAGCTCTTTTAAGAGAATATCCAGACATATTTTCATGTTCCTACTCTCACATTCCTGGGTTGGATCCAAAACTTGTAGTACATCATTTATCCATGGATCCTAACATTAAACCTATCAAATAAAAGCTCCAAAAAATGCATCCCAGAGTTGCACTAATGGTCAAAATAGAACTTGAAAAGCTCTTAGTAGCTAGAATCATCAGAGTGATAGATTACTCAGACTAGATTTCAAATATGGTTCCAGTCTCTAAGCCAAATAAATCCATCAGAATCTGCACCGACTTCCAAGATCTCAACAAAGCATGTCAAAAAGATGACTTTCCATTGCCTAATATCGACATGATAGTGGACCTTACTGCCGAACATGAGATGTTGTCTCTCATGGACAAATTTTTAGGATATAATCAGATCCATATTGTAGAAGAAGATCAGCATAAGACAACATTTACAACCCCATGGGGTACCTTCTATTATAACATGATGTCGTTTGGGCTCAAGAACGCTGGAGCAACATATCAGAGGGCCATGACCATCATCTTTCATGACATGATCCATAAGATCCTTGAAGGTTACATGAATGATATATTGGCTAAATCAAAAAATAGAATGGATTACCTAAATAATCTAGAGGCAATGTTTAATCTACTTTGACATTATGGTCTCAAGCTAAATCCAAAGAAACACGTGTCTTCGAAGTTACATCAGGAAAGATCCTTGGCTTCATTGTATCACGATGTGGAATTGAGATAGATCCTAAAAAGGTTAAAGAAATCATGGAAATGCCTCCACCAAAGGCACTCAGATAGCTGCGCAGTCTACAAGGAAAGCTTCAATTAGTGCACCGCTTCATATCATATCTTGTAGACAAATTCCAAACTTTCACGCATTTGCTAAGGAAAGATCATAATTTCAAATGGGATACTATATGCCAAAGAAGCTTTGACAAAATCAAGGAATATCTGGAAAATTCACCTATCTTAGTGCCTCCTACACCAGGAAAACCTCTCATATTATATATATTTGCAACAGAAACAACACTAGGGGCAATCCTAGCCCAGTTAGATGACAATTGAAAAGAGCATGCTATCTACTACATCAGTCACACTTTGGTGGGTTATGAGATAAATTATACACCAATGGAAAAAGCATGCCTAGCAGTGGTCTTTGCCACTCAAAAGCTTCATCACTACATGCTCAGTCACATAGTCAAGCTTATATCAAAAGTAGACCCACTCAAGTATCTACTATCTGAAATAACTCTCACCGACCGCATGGTTAAATGGGTAATGCTTCTCAGCAAGTTTGACATCCAATATATCGACAGAAAAGCTGTCAAAGCTCAAGTCATCACAGATCAGTTAGTAGAGGCACCATTGATCGACGCATATCTGTTATTCATGGAATTTCTTGATGAACATCTATGCATGATCGAAGAACAACCTGTTAGAGATTTGATTCTGAGAAGTTGATTGTTTGTATGTTTGTCATTGATGATAAGATATAATACCCAGTAGTAATTCTGTATGAACTTATCTGAATGATAACATGAAGACTTGCGTGGATAGATACATGTTGTTGACATGTTTATTACGTTACGTCCATACACACAGACCTAGATATGATGTTTCAGTAAAGTTATGTAATTCTGTTATTGGCAATTACAGTTCTGGAAGCATAACTGTTTAGGGCCGACATATATAATGTGTTACATGAGTTTCACCTATCTTCAGGATATGCATGTGTATATTCAGGTTTAGTTATGAGTTGGTGATACAAATCCAAAGGCGCCAAACATGTTTCAAGATGATTGCAAAGTTATGGTTAATTTGGTGAGGCCAACTCAATGAAGCATCGCGTCTGTTTAGCATTGACTTGCGTGGGCTTAATATTGTTTACATGCTTAGTTAAGCTGACTAAGATATTGATGAAGTGTTTCTAAGAGCCAACATGACCTTCTAATTTGGAGAAGATACTTATAGTAGTTCAATTGTGATACGTCAAGTGTGAATGATACAAAATATGAAGAAAGATGTACAGAGCAGATTATCAGAGTTGGTTCATTCATCAAGGAACTATGTGAAGAAGAAGTGAAAGATTGTAATCCATTGGAACTGATCAAGAAAGTAGGTCTACTCTATAGTTCATCATCAGATATAGTGCATATCTATTATTCAGAAGGTTGTAGCCTTCACCATCAAGCAGTGAGCTTTTGGATAGTGAGTCCACCACCCCTAATAGGGTTACTTGTAAAAGACTCCTAACAGGGTCCGACCCTTAACCAGGCCACTATACTTATTGCATTGTATTGTACAGCTCCTAACAGGGTTGAAATATCTTTTAACAGGGATTACTACAAACAAGTATATTTTATTGTGGGTGCTAATTCCCACCAGGGTTTTTACCATTTGGTTTCCCCATAATCAAATTGTGTGTTGAGTACTGTGTTATCTGATTATGCATTTACTTTTTTGTACACTAATGTTAAAGAAGTAAAAAGAGATTGAAGTAACTGATAACTGATTCACCCCCCCTCTCAGTTATCCTTTGGGATTATTCTAACAATTGGTATCAGAGCCAAGTGCCTTGGAGAAGAAGCCTAACAGCTTAAGGTAGATCAAGATGTCTTACTTAAAAAAAGAAAGCCCTAAGTTCGATGGAGAGAATTATTTGGATTAGAAAAACAAAATGATAACACATCTACAGTGCATTGGATTTTAGATCTTTGAAATTGCCACACAAGAGGTTGTAATTCCGTCTCTAAAAGACCTTACAAAGGATAATGCTACTAATAGACAAAAGGAAACATTTACCAATAATGCAATTGCCAAAGAAGCCCTAATCAGCGCCTTATCTGATAGTGAATTTTATGAAATCAAGAAGATTGAAAAAGCATATACCATATGGAATTATTTAGAAGACATGTTTGAAGGAGATGTTCAAGCAAAGAATGCACGTAGGAAGACATGGAAGAAGAAATACAACAGTCTTGAGATGTTACCAGAAGAAAACATTA
>MU228040.1:164334-180418 GCA_018584345.1 Thuja plicata
CTTTCAAAAGATGATGAATCCGCAGCAGTTGATAAGACATTGTACAAATCTATGATTGGTAAACTCATTTATCTAACTCAATCCAGACCTGACATATCTAATGCAGTTGGCATTGTTGGAAGATTTGCAGCTGAACCCAAGCAAAACCACTTAATGGCAGTAAAAAGGATATTTAGATATCTAAAGGGAACTATAGACTATGGTTTATGGTATCCTAAATCAAAGAATGTAAAGCTTCATGTTTATACAGATGCAGATTGGGCAGGGTGTATTGATGACAGAAAGAGCACTTCAGGAGGAGTAGTATTCCTTAGAGACAGGTTGGTTTCTTGGATAAGAAAGAAGCAAAACTGTATTTCCCAATCAACAGCAGAAGTTGAATATGTTGCAACAGCACTGAATTGTTCAACTATAGTTTAGATGAAGCAAATGGTTAAAGACTTTGGTATTCAGGTTGATTATCCTATTGTTATTCACTGTGATAATACTAGCACTATCAACATGTCTAAGAACCCTGTGCTGCACGCAAAGACAAAACACATAGAGATCAAGTACCATTTCTTAAGAGAAAAAGTTGCAGACAAAGAAGTTAAATTGGACTATGTGAACACCAAAGAACAATTGGCAGATATTTTCACAAAACCCTTATCAAAGGATACTTTTGAGTATCTCAGGGAGAAGTTGGGAGTAATTCCCTCTCCTAAGTCTGTTTAGAAGAAGCAACAAAGACATTAGTCATTATGTGACTGATGAATGGTTGACTACTCTACTTCTAGAGTAGTAGCTATGCCTAAAGAACTATGGCACCCTTTTCCATTGATGTCAAAGGTGGAGTATATAGTAAGGAGGAGAATGTACTAAGGGGGAGCATATACTCTGGGGGAGTATATAGATGGAACAAGAACTCAGACAGAGGAACTGTAGCAGTATAGAGGAATCTTTGATGAGGATATTGAGAAGATTGTAAAAGAAAGAGGACACCATGAACAGAGGATGTTTTTGATATCATATGTTTCCATCAATGTCAAAGGGGGAGATTGTTGGAGATTTGATTCTGAGTAGTTGATTGTTTGTATGTTTTTCATTGATGACAACATATAATACACAGTAGTAATTCTGTATGAACTTATCTGAATGATGACATGAAGAATTGCATGGATAGATACATGTTGTTGACATGTTTATTATGTTATTTTCATACATTTAGACCCAGATATGATGTTTCAGTAAAGTTATGTAATTCTGTTATTGGCAGTTACAGTTCTAGAAGCATAACTGTTTAGGGCCGACGTATATAATGTGTTACATGAGTTGCACCTATCTTCAGGTTATGCATGTGTATATTTAGGTTTAGTTATGAGCTGGTGATACAAATCCAAAGGTGCCAAACATGTTTCAAGATGATTGCAAAGTTATGGTTAATTTGGTGAGGCCGAATCAATGAAGCGTCACGTCTCTTCAACATTGACTTGCGCGGACTTAATATTGTTTGCGTGTTTAGTTAAGCTGACTAAGATATTGATGAAGTGTTTCTAAGAGCTGACATGACCTTCTAATTTGGAGAAGATACTTATAGTAGTTCAATTGTGATACGCCAAGTGTGAATGATATGAAATGTGAAGAAAGATGTACAAAGCAGATTATCAGAGTTGGTTCATTCATCAAGGAACGATGTGAAGAAGAAGTGAAAGATTGTAATACACTAGAACTGATCAAGATAGTAGGTCTAATCTATAGTTCATCATCAGATATAGTGCATATATGTTATTCAGAAGGTTGTAGCCTTCACCATCAAGCAGTGAGCTTTTGGACAGTGAGTCCACCACCCCTAACAGGGTTACTTGTAAAAGACTCCTAACAGGGTCTGACCCTTAACCAAGTCACCATACTTATTGCATTGTATTGTACAACTCCTAATAGGGTTGAAATATCTTCTAACAGGGATTACTACAAACAAGTATAGTTTATTGTGGGTGCTAATTCCCACCAGGGTTTTTACCATTTGGTTTCCCCATAATCAAATTGTGTGTTGAGTACTGTGTTATCTGATTATGCATTTACTTTGTTGTACACTAATGTTAAAGAAGTAAAAAGAGATTGAAGTAACTGATAACTGATTCACCCCCCCTCTCAGTTATCCTTTGGGACTATTCTAACACAACCAGCTTGGAAGTTATTCTTTGATGGTTCATATACATCTCATGGTTCTGGGGAAGGAATCCTATTTGTTACCCCACAAGGTGAATACATCCCAAAACCATTCAAACGGAGATTTCCTTGCACTAAAAACATAGAAGAATATGAGGCACTGAATGTAGGACTCAGCATGGGCATCCAGTGGAACATCACGGGTATCCAAGTCTTTGGTGATTCTCAACTAATCATAAATAAAGTGTTAGATGAATTCCAAACAAAAGATGATAAGTTGTTACCTTACAAAGAGATGGTCAATAAAATGAAGGAGCATTTCATCAATCTACAAATCACCCAAGTTCGACGTATACAAAAAAAAGCTTCCAATGCAATGGCTATGATTGGGCCTCTTCTAGAAATACCACATGATGCAACGCAGTACAAGTTCTTGGTTTAGCAACTTCACGCACCAGCTTATGAGAGCAATGATGTTAATCAGGTCTGTGTCTTGGTTGGTCCTCAGTCCCCATGGTACCACGACATCCATGCTTATCTAGAGAATGGTATCATATCCCCCCATCTAACCAAAACCCAATGCCAAAACCTTATTCGAAGAGCTTCCCGCTACACCATTGTAGCCGACACCTTATATCATCATGGTTATCACGATGTTCTCTCTAGGTGTTTAGATGAAGTTGAAGTTGCCTAGGCAATGTGAGAAGTGCACACTGGAATCTCTGGTGCACACATGAGTTGCATGGTCCTAGCTAAATAGCTTCTTAGAGTCGAGTACTATTGGCCTACTATGCAACATGATGCCTATGAATTTGTAAAAAAATGCTTACCATGTCAGCAACATGCAAATTTAATCCATGCACCAACACAAGAACTACATCCTATTGCGCCTTCTTGGCCATTCTCATGTTGGGGTTTTGACCTTGATGGTAAGATCACTTCCTTGTCCTATATGGGACATAAATTTATCATCACAACAACTGAATACTTTACTAAGCGCGTTGAAGCAATCCCACTTACCCTCACAACAGGCATCCAAATATCCAAGTTTATTCTATACCACATCATTTGCCGCTCTAGCATTCCATCCACCATTTTCATAGATCACGGTTTTCCATTTGAAAATTAGCATATGGTTGATTTGTGTGAGCACCTCCACATCCATCATCGCTTCTCTAGCCCATATTTCCCATAGGGTAATGGCCAAGCTAAGGCAACCAACAAAACACTTCTAAAAATCCTAAAGAAGGTTGTCAATGAGCATTCCATCCACCATTTTCACAGATCACGATTTTCCATTTGGAAATTAGCATATGGTTGATTTGTGTGAGCACCTCCACATCCATCATCTCTTCTCTAGCCCATATTTCCCATAGGGTAACGGCCAAGCTACGGCAACCAACCAAACACTTCTAAAAATCTTAAAGAAGGTTGTCAATGATTCTAGTCGTGACTGGCACCTCCAAATTAATCCTGCCCTTTGGACCTATCACACTTCCTTCAGCACTCCCACTGGCACTACTCCATATTCCCTTGTCTATGGTGCTGAGGTTGTCTTACCAATTGAGATCAAACTACCATCCTTATGGGTGTCTCTTAAAGACCTAATCACAGATGAAGAGTACAAAGTAGCAAGACTCACACAACTTGATCTCTTTGATAAAAAGCACCATCAAGCATATGACCGCCTGGTCATATATCAGAGTAGATTAAAGAGAAGCTATAATAAGAAGATTCACCCATGTCAGTTCCAGGTAGGGGACTTTGTGCTCAAAGAGAATCAAAAAGTGGGCGCTCATCGAGAAAAGAAAGGCAAGTTTGAGGTTACTTGACAAGGCCCATATATTGTCACTACATGCTTCGGTTCTGGGGCATATCAGTTATCTACTCTTGAAGGAGAACCCCTAAATGATCCAATAAATATCATTCATCTCAGGCACTTCTATGCCTAGTAGTTGATAAGTTATTCCAATTAATCTAAAAAATCCAAAAACATTGTAAAAAGTCTTGAAAAACTCATTGTCTTGGTGAAAATCTAATAAACAGACACCTTGATGATAGAAAAAAAAAAGAAAAAAAAAGAAAAAAAACAAAAAAAAACAAAGCAGACAAAATCAAGAGAAATCACTTGTCCAATGGTGAAAACTTGACAATCAGGCGCCTTGGACAAGTATGTGTGGTGAAAACCTGGCAATCATGTGTCACATATAGTGGGCCGTATTGTTATCTATCAAAATATCGTTCTCCTCCATCTCATTTATTCCACTCCACTTTGGCCTAATCCTTACCTATATTTCCTAGATGTTCCATTATCGCTCGCATCAGTTAGCATTGGTCCTCCTATCCTACATCTTGAGCTTTTGTACATATCTTTCTGGTATATACTCATTCAACCCATTTGTATATATGTTGTCCTATCCCAATCCATGAGCTTCAGTCCTGTAAATATCTTGTCTATATCAATCCAGTCTTGAGCCCAGTCCTGCTTGTGCATATTTTGCTTCTTTGGTCAGTTTCCTTGCAGAAAGTGATCCATTTTCAGTTCTGAATCCCATGCTTCAACAAGTTCCTTATGATAAAATCTTGTTTCAGCACTTTGATCTCATCACATCTTTTGGCCAGTGAGATTCACACTTGACATCTCCATGGAAATGGGTCCTTGAGGATGTACCTTCCTCTTATTGACCTAAATCTAATCATCTTTCTGGAAATGGGTCCTTGAGGATGTACCCTTCCTCTCGTTGACCTAAATCTTGATCATCATTATCACTGAGTTCTTGTAGGATGTATCCTTCCCCTTGACCAAATCTCAATCCAATCATCATCCCATATCATTGATCTTTCTGGAAAAATATGTCTTGTTGTTGAATTTTTGATCTTGAAGTTTGATTTTGGTTCTTGGTTATCATTCTTGATTCTCTCGGTTGTTCTCCTCCTCAAAGTTGCCATGATTCTTTATATCATGGTATGCTGCAAATGGATGCACCTGAGATATGAAACTCGATCTTTGCCTTTTCTTCTTGTGAGTCAGTCAGATATGACCCTTGCATGTATGTAATCCATTTGGTTTCGCATGCTGCACTTGGGAAGTGTCGTTTGCTTGTGGGATTTTCCAGCATTATTTTGACCATGGCTCTTCTAGGACTCATGTTTGATGTTGGGGCAACCCTCGCATTTTTGTTGTGTTAGTCCTGTACAACATCAGTGACAAGGCCTCATGTTCCTAGTAACCTTGGCATGGTCTCTAGCATTGCTATATCAGAATAAGTGCTCAACTACATTACGGTATTCCATCTCGAAATACCCCTTGCTAAAGCTTGAAGAAAAATCCTTCCATCCCATCCCCAAAAAATCCATCCCTTTTAGTCCAATAAATCCCGTCTCAAACCCAACTCTTCACCCTTGATGCAAACCTGACTATCCCATCCCTCATCCTTCTATCCCATCCCTCTTTCTTCTATCCCCCCCTTCCTTTTTCTTCTATCATGTCTCCCCTGGTCATCTACTCGAGATGTCGCTAGGGCTTCACCTTTTTCTCCATGTCACCCTCTCGAGGGGGCATCATCCTGGTCATTCTATTCTAATTCTATCCTAATCATCACTCTGGGGCAACTTCGTTGCCTATGTCCAAATCTTTGTGTCGTCTATTGTTTTAAACATCTTTGAAATACTATTATTTTAATACTATGTCGAAGAGGGGCAAAATGTAGACACCTAAATCTAATTATCAAAACTAATCACACTTATTGCCTTCCTAGAGCATTATTAGTCAAGTAATTAAGCATTACCTAAGTGATTTATGTTAACCCCTAGCCCTAATTAATCTAATTAATTGGATATAGTCCTGATCAATTATCTAATAAACAACACATAGTTTGATATTTGATTAAATCCCTATTCTTCTATTATTGAATGAATATGTTATTCATGTAATTCAATTCATTTATATTCCCTCAAACCCCTAACCTAACCTATCCTAAACACCTAACATTGAGTCTGAACTCAACCCAACCCTTTCACACATGCTAAACTAACCAATCCCAACCACCTAACCCTAAGTTCAAACTAATCCCAACCTATTCACACATGCTAACCCTTCCTTATCCCCCTAATCACCCTTCTTATCTTCTAACCCTAGTCCTAATTCTATCCCTAACCATGTCACATTCCTAATCCTTGATTAGGAACTCAACCCCCAAAGTCAAAGTCAATAATCTCAAGCCAAGCCCATCCATATGCATTTAATGCCTCTTACACCTTCATAAATGCCTCTTACGCCCTCTTTATGAGCCTTATGTTCTGGAGGCTTCTTGGTCCATTTCCCTAAATGGTCACCTTCCTCCCCACTTTCAACCCAATCCCCTTGTGACAAGTTTCACAATTTGATGCACTTGAAGAAGCACAATCCATGTGCTCTCTTCTAGTGGCATCTGGACCTCTCTTCAAATTTTCATCTGAGCCCTTGGTTTTCCTACCCATTACCTATATAAGGAACTCCTTTCCTTCATATTTTCAATCCACTTTTACATGAAAACTTATAATGCAGATTTAAAAAGTCATCCTAAGCCATTTAAGAGTATCTTGAAGCTTGTTAGCATAATATAGTTTTATCTCACATCTATTTTTAAATTAGCATCTTTCATTAAGAAAATAGACATAGCTAAATATCAAATAGGATCTTGAGTAGGCTTTTTAGGAAGTTTTCACTTCCTATTCCATAAGCTTATTTCAAGTTTTTATTTAAGGTCTAATCTTGTATGTAGTTAGTTTTTTTTAAGTTGTTGAGTGTTTTTAATAAGTTGATTATGCTCCTAACATCTTAGATTTCATGGCTTACAATATGAAACATGAAACTTTCACCTAACCTAGACCGCTAGTTAAGCCAATAAAAAAACAATAACTGGCCAATCAACTCAAAGGAGAAAATGAAATAAAATGGCTAAGTCCACATGGGAAAAATGATTGCTGACATAGAGATCGACCCACATGAAAAGCTTGCACAGAAAATCTGGGAAAATTTTCAAAATAAAACCACAAGCTTTTATAAAAAAAATCACGACAAAAGTCAAGGAAAAGGCATGAGAATTAACAAATTTTGAAGTTCCAACAGAACGGTTTTTAGATTGATTATATTATGTATTATAAATGGAAATTTTAATAACTTCAAAATTTTTCAAAATTTCAAAAATTGCATGTAATATTGATAGTTATTTAATACTTCAAATTATATTTGTAGTAGACGTTCATGATTAGTAGATTGTATAAATACATACTATTATAATAATTATACATTAATAATTATAAAAATCTATGCAAAATGTAGATAAGATACATTCAAAATGTTTCATGAAATCTTATGAATTGAAAAATAATACCCTAAATCACATTGGGAGTTTTTAAGCATGATTTATCAATGAAATATGCTCTCATAGAATTATACTTAAAATGAGTGACTACGACTCAATCCCTCTTTATACAAACACATCAAACATGATTCATAAAATTGCAATATAATCATAGTAATAAACAACCATCTAACTCATAGCATAAAATTAAACAACATTTGATATCACTAGGAATATGTGTACTAATCATCTTACATGTACATGTCCATCCCATTATGTATTCTCTTAAACATAAAATCTCTAACATATAACCATATCATTAATCCCATGAACATAAGGTATAAGAGAACACATAAATCCATCCATAAGCACTAGGTCAGAAAATACAAAACTATTTTAGTCTTAAAATGAAAACTTCAGAGTAAAATATAAATGCATCCAATCATCATCATATAACTTCATGACATCATGGGCATACACATCATGCATATATGATCACTACTAAAACATATGAATAAACAATTACTCACACTAGCAATGACATCATATGGACAAAAGAATAGATCAGTAATCAAAAGTGTGACACACACACACACACACACACATATATATTAGGAGTCTAGCTTGGATAAAAAAGAATAAACACGTAACAAGATGCCCACAAAGAAGACACTATATGATGAGTAGTGTGTGAAAGTTTTAATGAAGAGTTAAAAGGCAATACAAAATAATTTGAGTATGTTGATTGTTGATGTAATCATTGATGTTAACAAAGTGAAAAAGAGGCAATTTGACATATTATTTGAGATGATTATGATGATATTTCCTTTTGGTGGAAGAAAGAAAGAATTGAAGTCATTATTTTTTAAAGTTGGTTTGACAAGCTATACTATATTGAATTTGTCTTGTCTTTATGCATTGATAGAAGTTTGCAAAAAATATGTGCAACATTATATCTACATGCTTTCAATGAAAAATTTATCTTCCTAGAAATTTATCTATTTTATAGAACTATCTGTTTTATTTATCTAGTAGAAAGAAAGTAATTAATTTCTATTAATATTTTTTTATTATTTTAAATAAAATATATTTAATACTAATAAGACTAAATATTTACCAATGATTGTAAAACTTTTAGGACTAAATATTTATTGTAATATCATATTATTATTTAATGTAAGAAATCTTTCAAACTTTTATAATGATTAAATTATTACATCTGATATAAATTTGTATTACTATTTCATTATAAGACTTATAAGACATTTTTTTTTATATGATATGTATTGGATGAAATATTTAATTTCTTATAGTGATTAAATTATTATGTTTTATATAACTTTAATTATTTATGAAATCTCCTGCTTGATGTGTTTTTATCTAAACTTCTAATGACTCGTTAGTAGCGATGTGAAACTTACAATGACCATATAAAATAATAGCATTTTGAATAGCTGTGATGATACCTGCAAAGCTTCAGATATTGCCCAATTTGAAGTTTGCAGTTAACTCCAAATTAACTACTTTGGAGTTGCACTTACCTATATTAGAGTGTCATGAAATACATATAATAATTAAAGATATATCAAACATAATTAAAGTGCAACTCCAAAGTAGAAAATTTGGAGTCAATTGTAAACTCCAAACTGGGCAATATCTGAAGCTTTGCAGGTACCGTCACAGTTATGTACAATCCCATTAGTTTATTTCGTCATTGTAAGTTTTACATCGCTACTAACGAGCCATTAGAAGTTTAGATAAGAACACATCAAGCAGGAGATTCCATAAATAAATAAATTGCCAGCTTAGATTCATAAATAAATAAATTGCCTGCTTCGACTATAAATAGTAGCATGATTAAACGTTTTTCTCACAGAATAGATAACTGAGCTGACTGCACAAATGACGAAGGGATACGTATGCGTGCTCTTGTTGTTGGTCGTGGCCTCTGCTGCTTTTGCGTTCGGTAAAATGCACGCTGCTTCTTCTTTTTGATCAATATTTATTTACTAAATAGATTCTGGAATACATACTTTAGTAATTTACTAACTAGGTTGTAATTAAACAGATACCGATTATTTTCGCCCTCCTCCAGGGTATTGCGGATATTGTAGCGCTCATTATAAAGGGCCATGCTTTCCTTTTTCGCATGGCTGTTATAATACCTGCGTAATGATGATAATGCCGACGGTGGGTAATGCGACAGCGGTGATCAATTTTTATCTGTGTATTGTATCTGTACGAAACGCTGTTAGAATAGCAATGTTCCAAATGGACTACTTTCTTACTAGCTTATCAATAAATAAATAATTTTCTCATTGGACACCGCGAGAGTAGATTTTTATTTTCAAATAATTTGAGTTGATTAGTTTTGAATAAATCTATTATAGATCAATAGAGGGATCTAATTTTTCTAGTGACGCTTATTCTAACATTATTGTTATATTTGTGTTATTGTTATATTTGTGTGAATGTTTGAAGCTTGTTGTCAATCAAGATATTTTAAATACTACCATCTTGAAGAAAACCTTCGAGATGTTTAAACCTTGTTGTCAATCAAGATATTTTAAATACTACTATCTTGAAGAAACTCTGAGTGTGACAAAATAATATCACAATATAGAAGTCTATTTATTTAACGAAGTAGAAGATCAATTCTTTAAATTAATTGCTAATTTTTAAAAAATCTCAAAAAGTATGTGAGAATAAACATCATGACTTCGTGCTCTATTTATCTAAGAACTCATGAGACTATTCAAACATGAAAGTCAATAGAAATCAAGTTGATTAATGTTGTGGATGTGAGCCTAATTTAAAGAATGACTAGTTGGCACACATGATCAAAAGACATGCTCCTTGTAGTTCTTCATTATGTTACTTTCACAACTTAGTAATCTTAGGGTAAATGAAATCCTCATTTCTTTCTTGGAAGTGAGATATCCTAGAGAAATAGATGAAAATAAAATGATCCTAATTTTGATCCACATATAGGATTGTACACAACATTCATAGAATTTGAATTTAATAAACCTCACTATCATTAGAAAATGGTAATCAAACACATCGGCTACAAGGATAACTAATCTACCTTGATTATTACTATTTATAACATGATTGTAGTTCCTATTTGATATTGTCTAATTCAATTTCTTGTCTATCACTATGCCCATTATCAATCCTTGACATAATCTAAATATTTATTTTTTTCTAGGATAATATTTTCTAGTTCACTCCATAACAAAATAAAAAAGGATATTTTCCCATCTAACTTGCAATTCATCACTAGACAAAATTTCTTGAACAACGGGAAAAGATGTTTCTCCTCCAAAGATGTAACATTTTCAATATTGAAATTGAGTGTTGGATCTAAGATCTTGATTAAACTAATATTAGAAATAACAAAGGAAAATCAACTAAAATAAACATTAATAGAGGTGCATTAAATACAACATTGTAAAAATGAGATGAGACAATTCTATTGTTTATATTTAACACCTAACAAAAAATAATTACTTCTTGTAATTATTTCTTCCTAGAAAATTGTTGGAATTAATGGGAAGTGTATCCTGAGAGGGGAGGGGTGAATCAGTACCTCTAAAATTTTTGTATCTTTTAACCTTTATCCTTTAAGTTATCAAATGTTTATCCAACCATCTTCTATACTATCTTGATGTAAGTTATATCAATTCATAAACTTAATCATACATGTGAACATTTATTGAAACATTCATGAAAGTAATTGACACATAACACAAGATATGATATCACAGAAAACTCATGTTAGGAAGTAAAAACTGTGGTGGGATGACACCCACAAATTCTTCACTATCTGCAGATTGGAAGGGGTCGGTTAAGGCTTACAATTTGATCACTTCTGATGATCTACCCGGTTAAGAGTATCTATGGAGACCTGCTAAAGTCTACTCTGTTAAGAGCTTTTGCAACACTGTTGAGTGTGCACTCGGTTAAGAGATTTACAATTAGAATGTTAAATCCACCTTCCTTGAAAGGATTTTTACACTTTTCTTCACTTGTTAGAATGAGAGAAAATTACAATTTGACCTGGTGTATGGAATCTCCTATTGTTGATTACAGATCCATTTAAGTATACATGAATAAGTATATCACCTAATGTGATTGAATAATACCTTTGTTTCTCGGTAGCCTCTGTTCTTGGTTCTTGATAACCAAATTTACCTTTTGTTGTTCTGGTTATTGAAACTTTCAGTGTAATCCATAGATGTGCTCATAGGCTTCATTCATCCTCTCTTCAATATTCATATCATTGTATAATAAATGATTGCATCATCTATTTATAAGATATATTGACCTCATCAAGTTTCATGTAAAATAATATTAACTCTAAGATCAAGTTTACAACTAAATACCTTGATCTCCTAGTCTATGTTTTTTAAATCGCTTAGACTGATTGAAACACTTACATTCATGTTTCTTGTCCCTAAAGAAATAGTTTTAAAAAAAATTCAAGATTCTATAAATAGAATAAGACTATTTTATCTGACGTGGAAGTCAGATCCACTTTTTGTGGGCTTCAACTAACTTTTAGTTTCTATCGGTTGGTTATGCTATGAAATTAGTTGACTATCTCTTGGGTTCCTTGCTTGAACTATTTCTTGGGTTGCACTTTTATTGTCTCTTGGGTTGCACTAAATCCCGCACGACGGGTTCCTTTGTCGGGTTCCTCTTTATCCTTTAGAGTTTGCATTTTTGGTTTCACACAAAGCTGTGTTGTCGGTTCTCTTTGTACTTAGCCATTTTCGGTGATCTCTAATATCTACATGTTTTGTTTTCTCCTTGTTCTGTCTCTCAGTATATATTTACCGAAAGTGTTCTTTGCATACTAATGACAAAATAATATCATCAATCTCCCCCTTTGACATTAGTATCAAAAAATGATATGTGCAAAATACTAACAAAATGTTAAGTATATACAACATACATAATCCTTAGTCATTTCATGACTCCCACTATGTATATGTCGGTATATCATTATACTCCCCTTCTTTGTTCTTTTTCTGCAGTATTGTATAGGTTCCCTATCTATACAGATCATCATTTTCCATATGTATGTACATATCATTATTTTCCATCTGTACAGTACATATCATTATTTTCCCCCTTTTTAATATTAAGGGCAAAGGTGTATACCGTATAGCTTATAAAAAATGTGAGAGTGTGAAGACTTCATGTTTTCCATCATTTTCTCCCATTGTTCCTTCAGGTTCTCTAGAGCCATTTGCTTGAGTGTGATCTTTGAATACATATCATAGATGTTGTCTGCTACAGACATCTCGGGGGTGGCTATTAGTTGTCTTGCTGAAATGATATGCTATTGAGGCAGTGTGAGATTTGGTAGAAGTTGAGCCTGGAGCTCGGTTACCTCTTTCCTGAATTGTGTCTCTTCTTCCCACAGTTCTTTCCTTAACCTCTTTATCTCAATAATTTTCTCATAATGTAGCTTTAGTGCATTGTCATCGGTGGTTAAGCTGTTAACACTGTTAGCTAGATCAGAATCTAACTTTGCTATGGTTTCACTATGCTCCTTAGTGAATTTATCTAGTGTGATTAGTTTTTGAATCAAGGAAATAGCTTCAGCAATAATAGGATCTAATTCACTTATGAATTTTGAAAGCTTTACCTTGTTTACTGCCACTTCTTGGCTAATCTTTTTCAACAAGTTTGCACTGGTACTTATGCTCTGCTCTCTCATCTATTTCCTTTTTTGCATCAATTTTTTGTTGTAATGGCTTTGGTGAGAGTAGTGAGATGATCAAGAATAGGTCTATTGTGATTAACATCTACATTAGGTACAATCAGATGCAATATGTACCTAGTTGTTTCCAGTACCATGGATTCTCAGCGTTTCTTTCTCAGCTTCTCCTATAGTGTGTTCCTATGGCATATTTCATCGTACTCTTTAAGTGTTTCATAATCAAGTGTAGTTGGGTCACATTTGGGTATCTCAATGATTTCATCTAGAGTGACTTCCAAATTACTCTTCTTCTTCTTCTTCTTCTTCTTCTTCTTCTTCTTCTTCAGAGTTTCACTTGAATGTAGAACCATAGCCAATTTCTCAGATTTGTCTGTTGTGATTGATGAAGTGACTTGTGGTGTTGCATCATTTTGCTGCTGTGCTTCAGTGTCAGCTTGTCAGTTTTGAGTGGATGTCTCCACAACAACCTTTACATTGTTTGTAGCAACCTTTTTTGGTTTCCTCAGGAGTGCCATCTTTTGGTTTAGCTCCTTCATTGGTCTCCTTGTGTACTTCCTCTTCCTTTTTCTATGCATCCTTCTCGGTTGTGTCTCCATATGTTTTCTTTGATTCTCCTTCTGTAACCTTGTCAATTTTTGTTATAGTTTGAGTGTCTTTGATGTCCATATGACCATCCATGTTGTCTTTCTTTCCTTCATCCCCTGCATCCTCGGGAATGATTGAATCTTTGTTTGGTGTTTTGTCTTTTTCTTGAAGTGTATTGATGGCTTGCAACAATATTGGCATGTTGCCTAGTATGTTCACCTGTGAAGTGTCCATTGTTGTGTCCTGTTCTTTGATCTTGTCCTTGATAATAGTGACATCTTCATCTATTTGTATCTCTCCTGCTATATCATCAGATATGTCAATGACTATGTTGTCCATAGTGGTGTCTAGCCATAACTCATCTGCAACATCCATATTCTTGTTGTCAATTGTCTCCACTTCTTCTTTATCTAATTCAATTGATGGGTATGTGCACCAAGATGGGGGACCAAAAAGGTGCCAAATACCTTTTTGGCCCCCATCCATGCTTAGGGCGCACGCCCTATAGGGCTTATGCTCTATAGGGTGCACGCCCTATGCTTTGGGAAATTCAAACCATAGGGCGCGCACCCTAATTTCTTTTATAAAAAGCTTGCGCAGCCAATTTGTGGCTCATTTTCCTTCTTCCAAGTTGTTGTTTTCCTCCTCATAATAGCACGTACGCAATTTGTTGTGAGGCTTGCTCCATCAAAGTGAAGCAAAAATGGCTCCATGACGTCAACAAGGTCAAACCGAAAGAAGAGGTAAGTGATTCTACAACCATGAATGCTATTTGTTTTGAAATTTAGGTTTAATTTTTAGTTTTGTCTTCAAATTTGATTGTGAAATTGTCTTGTCTTAAATTTTATGTTTAATTAGAGTTTTAAAATAGATTTTATTTTAATTTTCAGGAAGGAATGATATCCCCACAAAAAATCCTCAACCAAACCCTCCATCTTCTCCTGATGAACAAATGGATGCTGAAAATAACCAAGAAAATGAACCCCAGCTGCCCTCACCAATTGAGAAACCTCCTCTTGGACTACATGAAAACTTGATAAACCGAATAGAAAATGGGAAAATAGAAATCAAATCTTTAATTAGGAGGTTAAAAGATTCTATTGGTACAAATCTTAGAAGGGAAACACTTTCAAAGTAATTAGGATTGATCTTGACCCACGTAGGTTCAGTTAGTGGGAAACTAAATTTATGGTACAACAAAAGAGAAGAACAAAAAAAATATTATGCAAATAAATTATCATATGAGGACGTAAAAAAAAAAGAGATCACAAAAGATGACATTTGCAAACTTTTTGAAAAGCCAGGGGAAATTGAAACTCTTAAACTCACAACAAGGAGGATCCCAATTCATTGATGCTTGAATGAAGATATAAAAATAAATTTTTGGGAGAGATGGTGGATGGTCTTTGATTCCCCTTCCTGTAACAATCATGAGGTTCCTATCTATTTCCTAAGGAAACTCTATTGTGAGTTTGTCCTGAAGGAAGTGCCAATTTATTTTGACTTTCTAGAGTCTCAGGGTAGAGGTGGGGGATCATCATTTGATAGACCTATGGCATGTCATGAACCTAATGCACCTAGGTTGCCCAGTGGCAAGCCACTGGTGGATCATGTTAGTTTTCCTTCCAATGTGAAGGAGCACATGGAGGTGGACACACTAGGCATGATTAGTGCTCTAACACAGGCTCTCATTCAGTGCGTCACTCCTCTAGTCGAGGGTGACCATGGTTAGTCTATGAGGGGTCATTTTTGTCATTCTTGTGGATCCCTATACACATTTGGTACTACTGAGAGAGAGGAAGAGGATGATGGACTGATGCCTGATGATTATCTCAATACAACATTTGGCATTGATACACAGGTAAATATTTGCAAGTTCATTAAATTTATTTGATCATATTTCATTTTTAAATGAATGAATTTAATTAAATTAGTATCTATTATTTATGATGAAAATTTAGGGAGCGAGTGTCGATGGCAATTGGAATGATCACCCAGACCCTTTATACACTACCATGTCAATTCCACAAGTATGTATTGAATAAAACATTTTTTAAAGTATACATTTAATTATTCTATAATTATATGGATGTTTGTCTGATAACTTATTATGCATGTACATTAGTCCACTGCTGGGCCATCAACGTTGACTATAGACAGTGAAGGGCCTCGTTCACATTTTGTTGAGGTATGTTTATTTGCATGTTAATTTGATTTACTTGATTATATTTAATTAATAAATGAATGAATAACTAAATTAGTAGACAAATTA
>MU228040.1:194184-213305 GCA_018584345.1 Thuja plicata
CCCTCTCTCTCTCTCTCTCTCTCTCTCTCTCTCTCTCTCTCTCTCCCCTTCCTTTTGTGATTTTGTGTTTAATATAGGGTGTACACTCTATAGTGTGAATGCCATATATGGCGTACGCCCTATAGGGCGCACACCCTATAGTATGTATAGGGTGTGTGCCCTTTTAATGAGATTGAAGTTTACCAAGCCTAAGGCCTGGATTTTCCTCCAACCCAAAGGCTTGGAGGATTCAAACAGGCTTGAGATGTGTTTTCCAACAAAGTTACTAAAAAATAACATTTTTTCTTGTGTGCTCCCCATCAGGTTTGCACATGGTTCAATAACGATGAAATCAAACAACATGATATTGTAGATCTCTCTGATAGCTATCTAACCATGTAATTTATTTTGAATTCTCATTATGTTAAGCATTTCATCTCTAATTTCTTTTATAAGTATGTCCGATTTTTGTCAAAAACCAACGTGTATTCATTTGGGCTTAGCTTTTGGCTCGTTCATTGGATTTTGAAAAAAATTACATTTTCAGAAACTAGACTCCATTCTACACACTTTAAAAAAAAAGAAGTTTTGATTTTTAATTTGTTTTCAATGATTTTTAGGGGGAGCACACAAAAATTTCTTGTTTTCAAGATGTGTCCACTTTGGAAAATGACAACAAATCACACTTTCATAAAAAAATTAGTAGAAAAATCTAGGATAAACTAGATGGTGTTAGCTAATTTCTCACTGGAGTGATTTATTTTTTATTTTTTAAAAGTTAACATTTTAGGGGGAGCACACCAGATGCTATGTTATGTTTTTTCACAAAAAATAGGACCACTTTTTGTGCTCTCCCTTTTTGAGGGCCTTAATCTCCACCATTTCTAAAAAAAATTATTAGTTTAGAAACTAGATTCAGAGTAGAATAACTCTTATTTTTGTCACCTTTTAAAATTTTGAGTGTAAGTATCCTCAATTTCTCGTTGAAGTTTAGAGTTTGCTGATTTCAGAAAAAAGTGGCACCTTATACCCCCTTTTTGGTCCCCCATCTTTGTGTACTTACCTTGATGTGTCATCTTCTACATCTTTTATTATTATTTGTTTTTGAGTTTCCTGATTATCATCTTTCTGTTGTGGGCCTTGTTCGAGGCTTGCTTCCTCAATAGGTTTGTCGAGTTGAAGTCACTCTATTGATTGCTCAATTTTTTTTCTCTTGTCACTCTACTATGGTCATGGTGAATAATGAAACCCTTTCTTCGCCCTTTTATAGACATTTTCCCTAAAAGCGAGTCATTAATTCTCAGCCACTCTATAGTATGCGAAGGAGTTTGTCGGTTAAAACATTTACTTGTCTTTTTGGTGTCAACATGATGTTTCAGGGTACTCATCAAACCTCTTGCTTTTACCGAGGAGTTTCGGTGTATTGCGAACACAACTTTTTCAACTTGCTATAATTACAAATGATTTTCAATAGCACTTAAACTTTAGCTCTTATATGTTAACCGACAATTATCGGTAAGTGTAGGCAGTTTAAGTTTTGAGTGTATACCGATAGATTTCGGTATGTATTACCTGATATAATAGTTTTCAAAGTTTTTAACAAGTAAAATTATGATGCATCTTTACTTATGCTAATTTTACATTTCATCAACATATTATGGAATTGATTTAAAATAAGACTTGGGGTAATGTAGTTTGATACTTACTTATTCTGTTTAGGTGGGATGGTGATGTCACTAGATCCATTAGATAGGGTGTCACCAATTGCATTGCTTGGTCCAACTTCATCATTGTTTGAAGCTTTCCTCCACATTTTGTCCCTCATCTTCTAGATGTCTTCAATGGTATTTCCATCAGGAAATGTGCTTGTCTCTATCATTTAGTCTTTGCAGTCTTTCTTGAGATGACCAACTTTATAACAGTGTAAGCATGCCATTCCAGGGTTAGTCTAGCCTCTAGAATTTCTTGTCCACTATCTCATATAGTTTGCAACAATGTGACCAAACCTTCCACATGCTATAAAATTTTTCCATGTGTTGTAATCCCATATATACTGGTTGCTGACTCTTTTCGGTTGATAGGCAGTTTCTTGACCTTTTGGCTTCCATGCTTGCTTTTTCTTTTTCTAGCATTCAAGAGTAGTGTGCCCATTCATTTTACAAGTAGGACAATATTTTTCCATGTAGGATTCCTTCTTTGGTTGTATCATCTCAGAATTACATTCATATTCTTTATGTCCTTTCTTGTTACATTTATAATAGAATCCTATGAATGAAGATGTAGATTTAGGAATACCTTTCATTTTGCTCCTGCATACATTTGATGTGTGGCCTTGCTTTCCACAGTGATTGTATGTCAACTTTATTGGTCTTGGATTTTCATAGACATTCTTTGGATAAGCTTGATTTCATGATTCTCCATTCTTGGTAAAACCTAGACCCGTGTTGTTGTTGAATCTTCATTGTCCTTCAAGAAAATAATCCATTCTTTTATTGCTCTCTTCAGCTTTCTTGATAATTTCATTATGCTGCTACTGAATTCTTATTTCTTGTTTCAACTTTTTATTTTCTTCCCGGAGCTCACTGATAGCTTCTATTCTTTTAATGAGTTCTGTATTCATTCTGTTTGCCTCTTGGCTCATAAGAATAATATGATTTGTAATCTCATGGTGATTCTCTATAAGTCTTTGTATTTCAGACTCTTTCTCTTGTATTTTTTCTATAATCTTCCTTCTATCATCAATTGCTAGTTTTTCTTTCTTGTTCATCTTTTCTATCATTGTTCATGAAATCAATCATTCTTACCATCTGTGTCTCTTGACCAATTTGCAGATATTTTACTTGTCAAGCCAGATGTTGATTGATTTCATTCAAGCTTGTGATGCTTTCTTCTAATGTATCCGATGCTTTTCTTGTAGTTGATCCTGATGACTCAAAGAAATCTGGTATCTCTTCTTCATGGTAATCTGTCTCATTACAGCGAGATTTCATAATCTTTCTTTCATCTAATAGTTGTCTCATATTGATTCTAGATTATTTATACTACTGATAGAAGATCTAAATTTCTAGCTTCTGATTCTCAATACTTTTGTCAAGTCTATACTTCTCCATTGTGTGATCTTTTCTCTTAAGCCTTTAAGCTTTCCAAATAAGAGACTAGGCTCTGATACCAGTTGTTGGAATTAATGGGAAGTGTGTAATGAGAGGGGAGGGGTGAATCAATACCTCTAAAACTTTTGGTGATCTCTGATATCTACATTTTTGTAGCTAATATTACTGAGCTGACATGTACAACAAGTAATTGTACAATTTCAAAAAGTTTTGATTTTGAACAAGGTGAAGTTTTACATTGTAGGAAAATGAGATTTTTACAGGTAATATTGCTGACCTAAAACACTGAGGAAATACAATCCTTCTTGGTGGTAAAATAATTTTTCTTTCAAGAACAAATATCAAACAAAATGTTGTCAAAGAGATGGTCCAAATAGCATTCATGAAGTATTGACAGGTTATTGGTTGAACGGGTAAAAGCATATATAATTCAAAGTCTTAGAGTGTGAAGATGTATAATGGAAAGGGTATTTTATCATAGGAGGTGTTGTAATGGGTGAAAAGGATTGTCTATCATAAATTACATTAGACACTATCTAAGGTGAAGGAGACGTCATAGTTGAAACTCAAAATACAAAGTTCAGTACTGTAGATAATTGCGTTTCTTTTTTAGTAGAGAAATTTAGAGTCTATATAGATTCTAAAATTTGTGATAGCTATTCGAGTTTCTTAATGGAAGACATCACTTGTATTTCAAAACAATCAAATGACAGATATATTCAGTGTATTATATTATGGAGTAGTTAGTATTTTCTTGTTATTTTATGTTATTGAAAGAATTTAGTTATTGACAATAGAGTGACTAACTTTTTAGAAGAGAGATTTTATAGATTGATTAATTACTCTTGCAAGTGAGAATTTCAATACACATTAAATTTTAAGTAATTGATGATCAAGTAATTTCATTGTAGAATAATTTTTAGATTGATTATTTTTTTCAAATGCAAATTTAATAAGTTCAATTTTTTTTCAAAATTTCAAGAACTGCATGTAATATCGATAGTTATTTGATACTTCAAATTAATTTTTGTAGTAAAAGTTAAAAGATTGTTAGATTATATAAATACATATTATAATAATAATTATGCATTTAAAAATTGTAAACAATTATAGATTTCTACAAGATGTTTTACTTGTAAATATTTTGGTAAACATTTATGCAAAATGAAGATATGTTACCAAATCATATGAATTAAAAATAAAATAATGATTTGAACCATTTTAGGAGTTTTAAAGCATGATTATGAAATATGATCTCATAGAAAAATAGATTTGTTGAATCAATTTAAAAATTCCAAGAAAATGAAACCTCATATATGAATGCCTAGATGGAAGTAGTTAGTAAGTTTGACCTAACTAAGAAATCAAGAGAGTCACCAGAATTCTATCTAAAAATTGAAGACCAATAAGAAGGAATATTTCAAATTATTTGCTTCAAGTTATTAGTCAATGCATAGAAGCTTGAGATCAAAGTTTTTATCTCAACAAAGAAATGTTAAATTTATTTCATGCATATTTAAAAAATACACACTTATACAACACAAATTATGATGCTAATGAAAAAGTGGAAAATCACGAGGCAAGACTAGTAGCTAAAGGATTCACATAATATCCTGGCATAGACTACAATGAATCTTTTACATGTGTGGCTATACTAGATACCATTAGAATGGTCTTATCTATAGCAACCCAAAATAATTGGAAGGTTTATCAAATGTACAATAAATCAACATTTTTGAATGACAATTTAGAGGAAGAAGTGTATATAAAAAAACCACCTAGTTATGAAGTTTTGGGAGAAGAACATAATGTATACAAGCTGAAAAGGGCACTATATGGTTTGGAGCAAGCTTGTAGAGCTTGGTACAACAAGATATACTCTTATTTTGTGAAAAATGAGTTTAACAAGTGTGGAAATGAACCAACCTTATATGTCAAAGTGAATGATGAAGGAGTTTTTCTATATTTAGATGATTTGATAATCACAAGTAATATATCAATTAATACATTGAAGGCAGCCATGGAAAGGGAGTTTGATGTGACTGATTTGGGGCTCATGAGATATTTCCTTGGGATAGAAGTAAGTCAAAATGATCAATGCATATTTACATGTGAAAGTAAGTATACTACTAATTTGTTGAAGAGATACAAGATGACAAATGTGAATCCAACTCCTACACTAGTTGAAATGGGTTTACAACTTAATAAGAATGATGAAAGTTGTAATGTAGATGCAAATTTATTCAAAAGATTGGTTGGTAGCCTAATATATCTATTTGCCACAAGACTAGATATAATGCATGAGTTAGTCTTATTTCTAGATTTGTGGACAAACCAAAAGAATGTCATTAAAAAGATGGAATTTTTTTAAAGGTATATAGCTAGAACAAAAAGCTTTTGGAATTTTGTACACATCTTCGAATCATTACAAATTGATTGGATATATGGATAGTGACTGGGGAGATAAATTGCATCAAAGAAGAAGCACTTCAGGATATATCTTCCATCTAGGATAAGGTGTTATCTGTTGAGTATCAAAGAAATAACCAATTGTGATACTCTTTTGAATTGAAGTGAAGTATCTTACATCTACATTAGTAGCTTGCCAAGCAATGTGGATGAGAAGAGTAATTTTAGATTTGAGTCATTCAGAAGAAGAACCAATAGATAAATATTGTGATAATAATTCAACAATTGATTTATCTAAAACATTTGTCTTTCATAAATGTGGCAAGCATATTGATCTATAAGATATCACAATATTAAAGAATTGATAAAATGAATCTTGAGTTTTGCAGGTCCCAAGAACAACTAGCAAATATTTTCATAAAGCTTCTTACAAAGAATGTCTTTGAACATCTCCAGGAAGGAATTGGAAAAGTAGACATATGTGGCTGTGAAGATTAAGGGGGAGTTTTGGTTGACGTGGAACTCCATCTAGGAAATCTAATCTCCTTTGGGCCACCATAGCTCAACCACTCCAACTGCTACATTTAATTCACTCTTTCTTTTGTCTCTTGACAAACTTCTTATTCGATGCATCTAGAGACTTCCTTTAGGTTTTTCAGGAAGCTTCTACATTGCTAAAAAACATATTTTGTAAAACAAATAGTAATCCTCTCTATTTTTGGATGTATGGAAAAAAACTACTGTTTTTTGAAGAAGGAATGAGAGCACAATCAGCTCTGTATATAGAAAATGACATTAATATAAAAAAATGCTTTTGTTGAATCCTCGAAAAGTTCTTTTTGTTTCTGTTTGTGTGTTTGTATTCTCTTTTACTCTGAAATTTCTAGGCTTTTCTCTCTCTCTATTTTCAAAATTCTTGGTTTTCTTACCTAATTGAAATTTAATTACAAATAAGATAAAGGTAAATCTAAACTTTCAACATTGGGTAAAAGCGTAAATAATTTATAGGAAACCTAACTAAAACCTAATATTATATTTGTAACCTTTTTTATCAATAATCATTTGAAGATTTTAATGTCTATTTTCATGATGAAAAAAATGAATTGGTAAGTCATGACTTCATTTTAATGAAACCTAACTTAAACCTAATATTCCGCTTGTAACCATTTTTTTTAATCACTAATCATTCAAATCCTAATATGCATTCTGGATGAGATTGAAGTTAAGGCAACATCTGCTAGAAGGAAACAAATGTTACTTGGATTTGGTTAAAGTTAAAGGTAAAAGTTAACAGTGGAAGATGTAATTATTGTATTGTGTAAACAAGATAAAGGTAAATCTAATTAAATTTAATATAATTAATTTAATTCTAAGGGTAAATATTAGTGATAGTTTTTAATATTTATTATTATTTTTTGGTCAAAGTTTAATTATTATGATCGACAATAGCTCTAATACCAATTGTAATTCACCTTATTACCCTTAAAGTAATTTTTTATCATTTACCCTAGATTTGACTTTACATTTGATTAAAATCAACTTATTTATTTAAACATAAATGCTAAAATTAAGGTAATGTACTAAATAAAATTTATATTAACCCATTTGAACAAATATTAACCCATTTGTGCAACAAATATTTTTAAGCCAATAGGCTTTTCCTCCCGAGCGGACTTTCTACCGTATGCTCATTAATTGCCTCACACTTAGAAACCTATCTCACGCCCTATTTTCATAAAAGTGGTAATGCATATTGCAAGTTAGTTTTTGTGATATACTACATTCCCTAAAATCCCCCTTTAAAGCACCCATTCTTCACATAATGCTAGAAATCCTCCATTTCATAGAGAAACCCTATAGCAAATATTTGAGGCAGTTTGCGCACAAGGCTACGGTTTCCAGATGATCCGTGGCTCACAATCTTGCATTCGGTAGAGGATTTTCTTCACCAAATGATATGCAAAGATGTTCATAGGAGATTTAGCACAAAATAGGTTTTAGGTAAACTTCTATTGGCAGCCTATGTATACCCCATTCATGCGTGTGCAAACTAGTAGGTTCCTATTTCGTGACTCTAGACAGTTTTTGTAGTAACATGCATTTCATATTTTAATCTTGTTGCACCTGTATTCATGATTGTTGTATTTCAACAAATTCTAGCATATTAGTGTAGTTTCCATTCTAAGTTTTGAACTGATTATGAGAGTTAATTATCAGAGGCTACCATAATGGTTGGGGTCGATCTATATCTGAAAACCACTAAGGAACATGGACACCAACAGGCTTGATACACATCATTACCAGGCTTGGATATAGATTCGGGTGATTATGATTCATGTTATAGCGTTTTCATTACCCAAAACTTATGTTAGACTTTCAGTTTCTACATTTTGTATTTGAGGAAGTTGTTCATTAGTGCACCTACTAAAAATGAGAATCTATGGTATTTAGATCTTGTTCTCATGGCTTCCAACTTCCTTGGTCTATTTAGATTGATCTTATATGTTTCATGTTTAATTGCATTCAGTTTTGCCCAGTATGCATCTAGGTTTCTTCGCCCATTTGATCCTCCTCATTTGGTTGAAATTTGTTATATTGAGTTGAAAACCATTTTTATTCTTGTAATTGCTGCATTTAAAGTTAGGTTTAATTCATAAGAGGATTAGTAGTTGAAAGATTGTTATGTGATTATTTTTTGTTATGATATTGCTATTCCATTTGAGGATAAGTTAAGATTACAATTTAGTTGTATATAACTATTCAAATGAAATTATAAGTGAAACTTGTTTTCTATTTTTATTATTTTGGGGAGAAAATGTGACTTAAGATGCATTTTAAATTATAGTTTAGCATGTAAATTGATATATTATAATATAGTAGATCATAGTAGAAAAAATGTAAATTAATTGTTATTTGTTATATGGTTAGTTCTTGTGTAAATTTGTAGGGATCCTCTTTTAGTAATTGTTATTTGTTTTTCTTAATGTTATGATAGTTTAATCTATTAGAAGATGCATTAATCTTACAGTTTAGTTGTTTCTAATTATTCAACTCATAATAGAAATGAACTTTGTATTTTTTTATTGTTAGGGTTTGGATTTAAATATTATAAAAAGATAATTTGAAAGGTAGTTTGAAGTGTCATTTAAGAAGTAGTTTAAAAGTAGTTGGAAATTATATTTGAGATGTAATAGTAGGAAAAATCTAGTTCCAAATCTAGTTCTATAGTAATCTTATTAGGATTTGTGTTTCATTATTGGATAACAAATATTTTTTGGAATTAAATTCCTTTCATTAGTTAGTAATGATATTTTAATCAAGTATCATAGTTTAGTAGATAAGTGTTGACGGGACTTCAGTGACCGGGTCTGCCAGCAGTCACAAGTTGTCACCGGGTACCAGGGTACCAACCAACTCTTCCTGTAAAGGTGATCTAGGGAAACAAGGTTCTTCGGGCCTCCAAGCACCTGAATGTCAGGTCTCGACGGTGCGGGGCTCGGTTGGGAGAGATGACTATTTTCGAGGGGGATAGCTGTTTACTTCAACTCGTTCTCTCTGGGGATTCGGATGGGTTAGGTTTCTCCAAGCATTCTACACTTAGCAAATTAACTAAAAAAGAGATCTTGTAGATTTAGAAATGTCTAATCTACCTATAGTTATGCTAAACATCCAATACATCAATAATACTCTAATATGCTATACTAAATACCGAAGAAATACACAACCATCAGTTTATATTTTATCAGTAGCAAGGGAAAGGAGGTCGTTAATCTACATTAAATATCAGAGCAAAAGACATGAAGAACATTGAACATAAAATACCATTAACTCAGAAGATCGAATACCCAATGACATCATTGCAAGAATTCTCTCTCCTTCATTAACATTCCTTCTAACAAGCACTGGTGCATGGTACAATGGTGGCTCCAAGGGAGCATCTAACTACTTGAAAGCTTAAAGACTCGGGAGCATTGAGCTCTGCAACATAAGAAGTGAAAGACTATTCTATTAATGTGGACTACAAAATCATCAATTTTGTCGACCCTTGGAATGGGGCCAGACTTACTATTTATACACATTTACATCAAACCCTAACCCTAAACCTATTTTACATCTTACAATAAAATATATTATCTGGTGGCCAGTACTACCTGCACCACTTTACAAAAGACCTCGAGACGGAGAAGGTCTGACATGTTAGTAGAATAAGACAAGAAGGTGGAGTGGAAGAATCGACCTCGAGAAGAGAGCTGGGATAAGGAAGGAAGAAATCTGATCCTGTGGGGATCGAGGCTACATGCCTCATAAATGAGTAAAGTGGCACCTTGTCTCCCATGTGCCAGGTGTACTCTTGAAATGACGTCTAGGGAAGACCATCTATCAGAAAACTCCTCACCAATCTGACGTACCTTGATGTAGACAACTACCCTCTGACAATTTTTATTAACTGCTTTTGAAAGTGACCGGTCAGCCTTGGGGACTGGGACACAGATCACTCAAAAGAATAAAAAATTTAGGATCCAGGACTCCGGGATCTGGGAACTTATATTCTAAAAGAATGAAGAATACAAAAATTGCTTTTCTCCAACTCCTGGAGAAACCTTATTACTGCTTTCTATCGTTGAAGGTCTGGAGGAGGTGGGAGATTCCATCCTCATCAATATCTTTGAGGCTGGACCATCGATACTTGGCCACCTCGATCTATTCTCCTAGCTCCAGAATATTCTTCTTGAATTCATTAGCCATTTTTTCCGCATCATGACCACTAAGGATCATGCAAGTCAATCTCGCCATTTGGGTACCTTCTACTCCCTTCGGGGATTGATATCTTGATTCCATTAATTCATCAAACTTTCCCAAAATGTATTCCTCTAGTGTGCATGTATCAGTGCTGAATGGGTCAGCTCCGGAGACCTTCGTGACAAAAGCCTTATATAAATTTGAAGAATATTGGACTGTATTGACTTTATCATGTAGAGTCCCCACTAGTTGCTTGAGCACCTCCAACGTGAGGTCAAGTTTGGAGTGTTGGGTCCTCACAAAATTGAATGATTCTTCCCCTAGAATGCCAGACTCAGAGACCATTTCCTCCCCGAGATCAAGGAGTTCCTCAAATTCTACTTTCCATGCTTCATAATTTTCAATGTCACCCTCCCATATGTTGATAATGGTTTTTTCCTGATGCAAAATGTGGCGAGCTGCATACAAGTCTGGGAGGGTGGATACAAGGAAGCGTCGGGTGTTTCCTATCTACAGAGCAACCCACTCATCGACCGCTTGGGCCTTCTTTTTCATTGCTCAAAGGGAGTCTATGTCGCTCTACAGAAGTGGCACATTAGATGTGGAGGCCTATGAAGAAATGACATTAATAGGCCGGACTAGCTTAGTTAGCAACCCCATGAGGTTTGTAGTTTTCTCCTTTTCAACCTTGAGCCTTTGGGCGTCTTTTTTGTAACGGGCCTCCACTGCCTTGGCCGCTTCCTCCAATAGCTCTACCTCACCCTATTTTCCCCTCTTTCCTAGTGATATCTCCATGATATTGTAGTCTCCAGCCTCGGTCGTTGCCTCATCAGTGTTTGGGGGAGGTGTGGCCACTACTACAAATATTTCTCCACCCAACCCAGTTCGAAGAGTATGAACTGTCTGAGCCTTCTTAGCCTTAGGTGGATTTTGGGCCTAAGCCAGCATCTTGGCTAGGGAGAGATGAGCTCTGGGGGTCGGGGGAGCCTTCCTCTTCTTGGTTTCTAGCAACCACTGCAGTGGTAGGGATGGCCTACTAGCCAAAGTTTGCTCTTGCAGTTCTTCCCCGATATCTTGATGTTGTTCTTCAGTGGTATGGGTTCCTACCTACTCTTCCCCTACATCTTTTAGTTCATAAACTTTTTCCCTTGCGACATCTATTTCTTTGGCCTTATCTTTTGTATCCTTGGCCATATCCAGGTTTTCATCGACCGCTTTGGGGGTTTCTTCTTCTTGATGCCTTTCTTCCTCAGCCTCCATTGCTGGGATTTCTTCCTCCATAGGCACTTCCTTTGGAAATGGGGGAGGTAACGAGCCAAGATTTAAAGTTTGGGCCACAGTAATTACCTGCCCAAATGTCGACCCTAGGAGTGGCACTTGGAACATGGCAGTAGGGGTTACAGTTGCTCCCGTAGGTCCAATTTCCCCAGCTGATGCCAATTGTTCACTCAGCCTTTGTTGGTCTACTCCTGTGTCATGTTCCTTCATGACCTTGGAGGCAACCTCTTTTTCTATCTCCTTTTCTTATTCCTCCTGCTGCTCTTGTTCCTGCTCATGTGCAGGTTCTTGTTCTAGAGCCTCCTCTTGGTCTGGGACCTCGGCCTCCTGTTGCTCAGTACCCCCTGTAAGTTTCCAAATTTGTCAGTTGCAAAGACATCATCAAATTCATCCTACGGGGGAATATTGGCTGGGGTATGAGTGTGCTCCTGTTCCTTCTCCAGCTCCGGGGAGTCGGAAGAAAGGATTTCAACTTGTGGGACTTGAGGCATCCCCAGCACTGGCTCAACCTTAGGCTTTGGATTAAGCCTACTCTTCCTTCTGGTGACTAAGGGTGGCCCCACATCCCTTATTACCACTTTCTCTTCAGGATCCACCCCTGTTTCCTTAACCATTAAGGCTTCCAGTGAAGGGGAGGAGGGGGGACAAACTGGTCCGGTCATGAGCACCGGAGTAGCCAGCTGTGTCATTAAACTCTCCCTCATCTGTTGGGAGACTGCTGATGATTGTTTTATTTTTTCTTTGATGGGGATCTCCTATGGAGGTAGGGTCTCCATTTTTCATTTTCCCCTATCTTCCCTCTGTGAAGAGGTTCTGGCCCCTGGGGCTAACTTTGGTACTGGCTGGACTGCCTTGCGGACACTCTCGGGGCACACCCTTTTAAAGTAGGCATGGCTATGCTCTACCACATTGAGGGTGAATTCTTTAATGGTGGGCCCCTACTGGGCATTCCAGTCCACTGGTGGGAGCGCCAACTTATTGATCCCCTTTGCCTTATACCGGGGATCTATCGTGGGTCCGGAGTTGGAGAAGTCCTCTGGAAATCTCTGGAGCTTTAATCTGTCCATCATTCCCATGGTCATCCAGACGTAATGCTAGCTTCAAACCTCAACATCATCCTGGAAACCTTCCCAGAAATCTTCCATATGGTATTGGTGGGGCTCTGAGGCTTAGGGAAGTGCGACTACAATCTTGTCATGCGGGTCAAAATGTTTCCGCACCAAGTAGAACTCCGCCAAGTTATAGCTTTTAAGCTCATTATTTGCCTCTTTGGCGGTGGCCAGACCGCATGAATAATTCCCACAAGTGATTTGGAATGGGATGTTTGTCACCTTCTTTAGGCCAAAATAGGCATGTAGCTCTAGGATCTACCTACAATACTCTAGAAGGATAATCTTGTTCCCACAGTGCTTGGGCAACAAGTAGGGTTTCCCAGAGAAGCCGGTCACCCTTATGTATGTATGATGTTGAAACTGTATATAATAACGTCCGTAGCTCTAGACTAGATTCATTGCCTCTGTAGATAGGTGGTATCCTGCATCCCGGGTGGGTGTAAGCAAGTTGTAATATAAGAATGCATCATTAACTCTATAGAAGCTGGAGAAGCTAGCCTCCCATTGAATTTGCAGGAAGCAGTCCCAAGGAGCCTTTTGTCTGGGAGCTATCCCAATCATGCCTAATGTCAGTAACCCATTAGTAGCTGGGCGTTGTTGTGCCAGTGCCCAGAGAACATAGGAAGTCATATAGAACTTCCACTTTTGAACCACCTGGAGGAATTGGGAATCCACGTGGTTGGAGATGATGGTGGCCCAATTGAAATATTCTCCCTTGGTGGAGATGTCAAGTACAAAATAATACATCCATGCTGAGAACTCTCGAGCATGGGGTTGGGTGAAGACCCAGCATAGTGCTATTATCCCCATCTGGATACTTTCCTTAAATTTAGACTGGGGGAGTTCTAGCTTCATTCTCTTTGGATCCCTCTTTAGGGTCTTGGGCTAGTGGTTATTTATGTATATTCGGGCTGCTTAATCCAATGGCTTGAACTGTGCTAAGGAATTTTCTCTGGTAACCACAGCCGGCTTGTTAAATTGAGGAATCCCTAGGCCCATTTGGAAGGTGGCGGCGTCAAGAGACACCATAGGAGTTGGATAACTAGTGGGCTCTGGGGCTGTAAGCATGATAGCACGGACAGAAGAGTTGTAATGTGCCGCCAATGTGAGGATCAGTTCCAGACACTGCACAAAACATGGAAAATAGGTGGCCTTGAGGATCCTAGAATCCTCGACATTGATCGCTAGTGGATCTCCAGCCTGCCATTGAATGTACATCACCTTTACTAGGGCCTGTATTTTGGCCCACATTCTGACGCTAGTGTCGGTGATCGCTTGAACCTTGGAATCAATCTTCGATCCCACTATAGTATTGTCCTTAATGTATTTCATGGTGAGGGGAAACTTCTCGAAGGCCCTCTCCAATTTGGATCTTACGGCTGCCCTGGTGGCTATTGTGGAAGGAATTTCTGGACTTCCGGGTGGCGAAGATGCAGAAGCTTCAGACATGATGAAAGTGTTTTCTTTTTAAAACCTACAAGGAAAGGTGACCGTCAGAGCGTATAGATAAATAATAACTCCAGGATCTAGAGATCTTACCACCATGACACATGTTTTCCCTAAAAAGTTAGTTTAGTTCAAAAATCCTGAAAAGTATATATATTTTTGCAAACTTGGAAATTTTACCAACATCTAGGCCCGGGGGTCTCACCAAACTTAGCAAAAGTGAAACGTGGGCTGGGTAGGGAAGAGACCCAGAGTCTGAAAACTAACTATTGTAATGTGTGCAAAAAGTAAACTTGTCAGACCCACGTGGGCGTCATGTGGCTGTGTAATAAATGGAAGTTATGGCGACGACGGCAGAGCCAACTATCTAAACGCACGAAAAGTGGAGGCCACTTGGACAGTTTTGAATGCATACATGGGATGTAAATGGGAGTCATTAAGGTAGGTTTATGAGGAGAGAGAAGACCACCTAGTTAAAAACTGGCTGAGAGCCGAGTTTCAAATAGGTGGTATTCTACACCCCGAGCTCGCGAGTTTGGTGGATGAGACAGAGACGAATGATGAGCTTGCTTTCAGAAATGGAAGGATATACATGAAGAAACATAGAATATACAACATATATACATGAGATTTGAAGGGTATACACAAGAAACATGGGAGGATATACATTAACTATATAAAATATACAGTAGGACTAAAATGAAATGTCCACAACAAATAGCGCGCATAGACACGCACAAAAAAATACAGCATTTACAGCTAAAGTTACACCTACACAGAGGGTAGACCACCCTCTAGCAGAGCCAACCTACCAATGGGCGGAAAAACCAGACAACAAAATGCAAAACAAATGAAATGGAAATCAACACCAACACAAAGCAAAGCGAGAACAAACAAAAAAAATAGACGAGAGAGAAACATAGCAAAACCCACTTGGAAAATTGGAGGATGGGAGGAAGGTGAGGAGCTGAACATGTTGTAAACTGACCTCTACAACACAAGATCACCCTCTTAATCACCACAAACCACCTGCAATTGCTTGGAACAATTTGAAATTGCTCATACTAAACTGCTCAAATTACTGTGATAACCGCTCTGTAATCGCTGTGATAACTTGAGTGTTTTAATCGCGGTAAGTGTGAAAGGGACGGGTGATTTCCATTTATACCCATGGTAAAAAGAAAGTTACCTTCCTTCTGCCAACTCTGGACAAGCAGACCTCTGGACCCTGGGCCTAGGGATTTTGTGCAACCATGTCCTCTCGCGAAAAGAAGACATCGTGGCAAGGAATCCCAGAGTCCAGAATCTAGATCCTGGAGAAAGAACAACCAACTCCAGGACCAGGTCTTGGAGACACAACAAGACAAAACAAAAAGAAAAATAGAACACTGCAGGAAAGAAAACCCTGGAGAAAGAAAAATAAACAAAGGAAAAGCCAGGGCAAGAGCCAAAGGTAGGAAACAACACAAAAAAAGGTGGACTCAACATTTTGCACACAAAATGTAGGAATGGGGATGCAGGGCATAACAATAAGAATCTTCCACTTCTATCCAACATAATCTTCTACTTCTTCCTCTTATGTTCCCCAAACTAATGATATAAGTGGAATTTATACAAATTTTATTCCAATAGCAATAAAAATGTGTGATGTATACTTGCAACACTTTTTTACTTATTTTCTCGACTCAAACCTTTCTTTTGTGTGTTCAGAAAAGACATTACATTTTTTTCTGTACTAGAATTGTCTAAATTGCATAACCAATATTTATTCAATTTGATATAGACCACACATTTCTACAGTGGTTTTTAATAATTATAATTATAAATATTTCTATCTCTATGTTTGTAACATTTGCATTCCGCTTTAGCCCTTTCTTACATGGAATAGAAATATAAATTTGAGGTGTTATGAAGTGGGGATGATTTAAATTAAACCCAATTTATTTGTTGCAGCTCACTTTAAACATATTCTCCACCAAATTTGTATAACCATGACACACACTTCGTGAACTGTACTTGTAACCTCTTCCAACCTGTTAGCACTTTTTCTTGTACCTCAACCTTAGAATGATAGTATACTGATTATACTTGAATGAAAACTCCTTTATGACAAGAAAAAGGCTAATTGCTAAGGACTGGATAATATCCTTCTTCGTTTTTGAGCTCCACATACTCAGGCAGGCATTACCTAGATAGTTCACTATATTTCAAGTAAACCTCAAATGGTGGATTGGGTCTTCACTGTTATGTCATTATATTTCTGATTATATCAACAAGATACCACTCTTCAGATGGCTGGAAACAATTCTGAAACAGATCTTGGCAGGGAAATACTTATGACTATAATAACAAATAACAGTGGTATAAGGATGCTTATCCTTCTTCTTTTTATGAGTTTAAACTCAAGGAAGGCTAACCTTTTGATTCTCTCTCTAAGGAATCAACAAACTGAATAGTATCTTGCTGATACAAATTCTTATGAGTTCAGATCATTTGTTCTTAGTAACAAGAGTATTTTGATTAATTTGATTTTGATATTGGATGAGGAACATATTGCAAATTATACCTCAGACCAGTGCCTATCCCCTGGGAAAAGAGTCAATGAAAACATGAATCCACAAAGATAAAATAACAGAGATACTGTAGAGTGCCTTACACACTACATGTGGCTGAGATAGAGTGCCTTACAAACTATCCTCTCATATACATACATCTTCATCAAATCCTTATCACAGTGTTTTGCTCTCTGAAATCATCTATAAAACTTAGTCCTCTCCTTGAAAGGAACTCATAAACAATTAGACAAACTACCTTATAGCTGGTGTATTTCAAATGCCTTACAGATGAAACACACTAGAGCACAAACAGAATGAAAAGAGATAAGATAACATGAAAGAGGGAAAAACCACACTGTATTCTATTACTGTATTCTGCTTCAACATATCCAGACAAGAAGCTTTGATGAATATACAAAGATACAAAAGTATAACTTACAATAAAGTTTCCCAAGACCAATAGGGACCTGCTCTGGGCAGAGAAAAGGAACCCTTACAACTGAGAACAAAAAGAAAGATATAGAAGAGAGAAGAAACCCTAAAACATTTGAGCAATTGACACATGTCTCCCTTCAAATCTGATCTGCATTCATCTTTCCAAAAATATTTGACTGATTAGTCAATTTTTCAACTCCACCTACCTGAGAAAACATCTGATATGTCTTTAAAATATCTCATTCCTTTTCCCACTGAAAATTTTTCAATCTGATCTCATCTGTTGAAAATATCCTTGCAAATCTGTCACATTTCACTTTAAAAATATCAGATTCATTCATTAAACTGTCATCAATGCCCTTTAATGTCTGCAGACATTGCTTGTTCCTTTAGTCAACATTATCATGCTTCTGGAAAGAAATCCAATCTTATTCCCCCTCTGATTCACAGATGAAACCTAATTCATGCATCTAGAACAAAATCTGATTTCAAAAATCCTCTGGAAAGATCTGGTAAATCTGATTTTGTTACAGTTTCCTAGATACATCTGCCCTGTTTATCATTAATGACCCCCGAAGAGAAAACTGAATACTGCTTTTTTCCTCTGAGAGCTGTGCAAAAATAATTTGCAAAAATGGATTCCTCGTCTCGAGCCGATTCCAACGATATACAATACTTGATATTTTGGACAAAAATCGAGCCCTGGACAGCTGTTTTAAAATCAGGTCTCTGCTTTGCAACTGACCCTAAATTTTTCAATTTTTCCATATAGTTGAACTATATAAAAAAAAGATTTAAATTTAATTTTTTATGCCACACATGTGGGCCCACTACCACGTGGCAGTCCCTCATTGGCTATAATAAACTGTGCCTTTTAACTGTGCTTTAACCATGGTCACCATTTCTTCCTTGTCTCCAAGTCGCTGGATCATTTTAACTCATCTATCATCTTTCGGCGACCATGCGACAAGCTCAGATTCTAAGTCGTGAGAAAATTTTACCTCTTCCTTCTTTTCTGGGTGACTTAGCGACTTGCACCGGGCGGCTAACTTCATCTCGCGACCTGGCGACCAGCGGATTTCTCCCTGTCGCGACAGCTATTCCTGGCATCCGGCTACTTCGCGACTAACCGCTAGCGGTTAGTCGCCAAATCTTGGCGTTATCTCTGGCATCGGGCGACTAGGCGACTAACCTGATGCAGAGCATCATGGAACTCAACCAAAATTTTAGTACCTATCTGATCCAATCAATTATTTCAACATGTTCATCAACCACTTCATCATATTAGAGACATATTCCATCATCAAACATCAACACATTATTATATGCTTTGATTCCATTATCACAAATAACTATTTTAGATTTATAGACCTGTACTATGTACCCCATAACTTTCAGGAAAAACATTAATTTTAAATTTCCTTCAGTGAAGTTGTTCCAAATTAGATATAATAAAACATATCCAAATCTGAGCCAAAAATAATAAATCCATTGCAAGTTATAGTCTCTGTACTCAGACCCATTTTCACTGTCATAATTCAGATTTAAAATACCAAACCCTGCCTAGGGAATCAAATATATTTCTCAAAACAACTCCAAATGACACCAAACCAGTTCCATGTGAACAAATAATGAATATAGTTTCATAATATATAAGCCATTTAATTTTCCCAATCATAAATAATTTTTCAAGAACAAATCACTGCCTGCAACTCCAATGCAGATCTTTAAAAACCAGTTTCCACTAAAATGCTGATAACTTTCACAAATCTACATAAAAATGACTCAAACAAAAAGAGAAAGAAATATAATTCACATATCTTTCCAATGAATATTCTTGGAGTTCTATATTCATCAAAATGTGTCCGTAACTAATACTGCAACGTGACTGTTTTCTGAAATCCTCAAATCTGCAAATACTAACTTTCATCAAAATGTGCATAACTTATTCATTTCTTTATAAAAATGAACCAAACCAAAAGAATGAGAAAGAGGATTCATATTTATATCTATCCATTACTATATTACATTGTTTCCAGGCCTCATATGATCATACA
>MU228040.1:219205-235299 GCA_018584345.1 Thuja plicata
ACTGCCATTTTATTCTATTCTCTTTTCCGCACTGCAAACTTATTGTCAAAATATGATTTTAATCGCCGTAATTGATTTTAAAAGGCTGACAAATGGATTAATGGGGGGCTCAAATCCGAACTGGAAGTAGTCTGTCATCTTTGCAAGACAATGCAAAAATAAATTCATCAAAAGAATCAACCGGCCAAAAGTTATTCACTGGCAAAGTAGGGCATTTGGTAAACTTAACTCTTTTTCGCAATGCAAACTGAACAAACTGTCTCTGAAGAATGAACCAATAGGGTCATCAAAAAGATCCTTCAGAAACCCAACCTCTGGATCCTGAAATAATGTCATATGTAGAACGTGACCCCTCAGTTTCCTTCCTCTGAAAAGAAACCACTGAACTAATACCAATCCGCAAAAATAGCACCTTTACACTTTCTGAACCAAAACCTAATAGATATGCAGAAATCGGGTTCGGAACCGGCAAAGAAAAGTGATCAACCAGATTGGTCAAGGCTTGGGAATCTTCAAAGGAGTTCATTCCTAGGTTTATAATTTAGGTCAACCTTCAATTGTCCAAAATGTTCACCCGGGTATAGACTTTCAAAAGCTCAAAGTAGGTCACTTACCAATTTTGAACTTGAATACACAGGAAATCAGACTTAATCACTATCAGAACAGTTCTTGAAAACTTATCATCTGATTTCATAAATATCTTCAAACTAGAACATATGGAGTGTGTGACCACGGGAACACAGTACAAAAGGAATTTTCTCAATTGGATCAACTGGTCAGAAGTTATAATATGTCAAACTGGGCTATTCAGATTTCAAGGCAGGACAAAAATGCAGACAGTTTATGAACAACCAACTTTGGGAAGTATGAAAGCTTATCAAACGGATTTGAAATGACCTGGGGTTTGAAACATAATCTCTTTGATATGCATGGAACACATTCCACAAAGTGGAAAATTATGAAACTCAACAGGGTGTAATATCCTCAGAGGGAAAGTAGGCTCCGGACAGCAAATTGACAACTTAGCAAAATGCAGAATTAGGTGACCCCCTCAAAATGACTACTCCATAAACACTTCAGAACTGAAATTCAGGAGTTGGGACCCACTGCATACATCAAATGAAAGGTATTAAAGCCTCTTCCCAATTTGTATCTCATAAAAATCATCTGGACACCCTTTACAAGCACTCTAACTGAGTCTTCTCACACAAAATTTTCAAAGGCACTGACTTTGCTTGTCTGAAAATTTCACATGGTCACTCCAAATTTGTTCCAAATTTAGGAGTACCAACACAACCTACTTAATGTTCACTCCTACTTGACAATTAAATAATTTCCACATTATGTATCATTATAATTATTCGTACATTTTTTATTGAGTTCTCTCTCTTAGGTAATTCAATGGCACTTTCTTTGATGAAGATTTTTAGTTTTATTAAGAAATGGTGATCATATGATTATATGAACCAACTTTCATTAATCTATATATTTACTTTTTTTTCTTTTCTCACTATTTTGTACCTTTTTATCCCTTATATAGGAACACACTTGTCTCAGGTTAACAAGTTTTGCAAATAAATCTTCTCAACTTGTTGGGTTAAGGTGCATATTCTTATATTTACATCTTTTTTTCCATTGCAATTTACCTTTCCCCCTCTCATTTTGCCAAGCATAAATGTCAAATAAATGTATTACGTTTCAAGAATTTTTAATACATCTTGTATGGAAATCACGCCATGGTCAGTGGTTACTATTACAACATATTTTTTCATTTGCCTTTACATTTTTCATGGTTAATCTAGTCATTTTAATATAGATTAAGAACTACGTGCTACTTGTTTACTATCTTAAATTATATATTCCTTACTGTAATTTAAATAGTTTATTTCTACTTCTAATCTACATACAACTTGCCCCCTATTCAAATTTATAGGTCAGTTGCCTCACCTTTAAGCTATGTTTCACTCTTTGTCGGACAATGCAATAAATCTTATCAATAATGATAACTTAGATATGCATGCACTTCTTCAAGTTTTTCCCATTGCACTATTTGGTCAAGGAACTGTAGAGACAATTAGATACAGGTTAGAGCTCTCTGATGGACTCCAATAAAAAAAATATAGCTTCCCAAGCAAGTATAACGACCTTGTAACAGAAAATAAAATCCAAAAAGGCTCTATAGTGCAACTTAAAGGATTAAATATTCCTAACATTTGTAACTCATGGTGAGCCAATAGTTGCTAGGTCTTTATTATAATCAACCATTTTCATTTTCTAGTGCAATCAAAGCACAATACTAACCATACAATTATATTGAATCCTATAGGTGGATTGTAGTCTCCAAATTGGATATTTTATGTATGACTCATGATATCATTAACCTGATCCAACCTTCTTTTTCAAAGAACCAGAGTGCCTTGTACAACAACCTGTAGGCACTTCATCGAACTCATGTACAAATGTTGTAGATATTGTTACACCTACACAACCAAATCCTACAAAATTAGTGTTTGGCTTACATGCCTCTTTACGCAAGAAGCCTATCATTACAACTGTTACTTCTATTAGAAGTTTGAATCCATTTCAAACATAGAGGATGATACGAGGTCATGCTTGGTCTAAAATCTAACATATGAAATGGTGGTTTTTGGGGCAAAGGATGAATTTTGAATTTCCGGCCTCTTAAAAATTTCCATTACATTTTCTCATGATAAATCACTAAAGTAGAAAAGGATGTAGCTCCAATCTGTTCCCAACTTCCTTTTGTGATGCTTTGATGTGTGTTAGTGTGATCTTTGTATGTTAAACTATTGAAACATTTTTCCTTTTGACCTTTGAATTTGAAATTGAACTTTCTAACCTTTGAACCTTGAACTTTCTTAAAGGTTCAAGTTCAATGGTTCAACACTTTATTCCTTGCAGATTTGAATGTTGAACATTTGAACTTTGAACCTACGCAATCTGGACTTATGGACTCTTGGTGTTGAATCCTCACCTTTGAACATGTTGAACCAAAAATATGTACGGTGGTTCAAGTTCATTGTCTACTAACTTTAACCTTTGAAACATGATTCTGAACTGTTGAAATTTTTGAAATTTGAACCTTGAACTTGCATAAAGATTCAAGTTCAATGGTTCAAAACTTTACTCCTTGCATATCTTAATGCTGAACATTTAAACTTTGAACCTAGGCAATTTGAAACTCTACGTGTAGAACCTGCACCTTCCAACCTGTTGAACCTTGAACTTTGAACCAAAAATAGGTATGATGGTTCAATTTTAATATCTGCTAACTTGAAGCTTTGAACCATGATTATGAACTGTTGAAATTTCTGAACTTTGAACCTTGAACTTTCGTAAAGGTTCAAGTTCAATGGTTCAACACTTTACTCCTTGAAAATTTGAATGCTGATCATTTGAACTTTGAACTTAGGAAACCTAGACTTCCAAACTCTTGGTGTTGAATCTGCACCTTTGAACTTGTTGAACCTTGAACTTTGAAGCACAAATAGGTACGATGGTTCAAGTTCAATATTTTCTAACCTAGGGAATCTGCACTTCTGAACTCTTGGTGTTAAATCTGGACCTTCGTACCTGTTGAACCTTGAACTTTGAACAAAAACTAGGTAGGTAAAAGTACAAACCTGTGTCACACTTTTATAAAGCAAGAGGACCACAAAATGCAAAATTGTTAAACTTTAAGGACATAAAAGTGGCATTTGTGTTTAGAATTTGAAAATGATGTAAACTAATGAAATGTGTAAAATTGGATGTAGTTTATGCCTATAATTTTTTTTAAAAAATTTGAATAAAAGTTAACATAGTTTATTTAATTTTTGAAGTCCATTTTTTAATTGTTGAAAAACACTGCAAAATTCTAGGGTCTAGTTCCCACCAACAATATGTATGCAAATAATCTTATTTTCCTCTGATTTCAAACTATGTTTTGGATGACATGTACAACTAGTGCAAAAAAAAGAAAGATTGGTTTTCGGTATATATATTTTTTGTTATAACTATTCAAAGTTGGAGTTTCCCAAAATTAATAGTTTTTGTATCCCACTTAATTTTCCCTAGAAAATCTATACCAAATAAAAAAATTATATATTCTTGAAGAGAACTCTCTCATCTAGTGTTAAATATAAGTTTTAAATTTTTCTGACATGATTTGCTATTTTTTTTTTCTTTTTTTGAACGAGCATGCTCTTAAATGTTACAATACCTTCTTGGAATTTTTTCAAGTTATAATATATTATATGTAATCAAAACACTATAAACATTATATGTCCATAATGTAGACTCCAAGCTCGATAAAAGGGTATTTTAAGATTTTAAAACAAGTTGAGTTCTGATAGAGAATTTAGCCCTTAAAGTGACGTGTTTTCAAATTTCCCAATTTTTTCTTATTTGACTGCCATGTGGGATGCCACATAAGTAGTTTCGGTCGGACCTGTTTTGGCTGGAATTGGTTCGGCCAAAACAGGTCCGACCAAAACTGTTTCAGCCGAAATTAAGGCTGACCAAACATGGTTGCGTGGATGACCACGACCCTCAAAAGATCATATATAAATGCATTTTTTTTTTTATATTAGAAAAAAATAATTGTCAATTATTGTGACTTAAAAAATGTTTTTTTTAATAAAATCATTTTTTAATATTTTTAAAGGCGTATTTTTGGCGTTAAAGGGCAACTACGAATTAAAATTATCAGGGAGGTTTGTATTCTTTGCAAGTTTATTTCTTATTTTAGTGTCTTGAGATTTTTTTAATGTTTTTAATTAAAGCATTGTTCAATATTAAATTATGAACTTATCAATATTATTTTTGATTTTTTTATGAAGAGTATATAGTTTTGTGTATGCAGGTTAATCGAAGTTCTCAATTTGAACAATTTGTGCAATGGAGAATAATAGGAACTGAACAAGAAAATATGATCGAATAAGGGATGACAAAATGAAAGGTCATACAAAACTTAATGAAGATGAACCTATTGAAGTTCAAGAAGATGCAATTCAAGTAGGAGAACAAATTGGTGGAAATATATCTTTTGACATGGGCAATTTTATGGAGATGAATGAGGATTCACTTTTCATTAAATTTTCATCTGACAAATTGGTACCTGAAATAACAATAAAAAAAATAATGTGAAAAGATTTGAGATGAATATTTTGAAAATAAAAGTCTGATTCCAAAAGAATAATTAGTTGCTAGGTTATTCAGGAAAAAAGAATTGACTTCTATTTTAGAGTTGTTAGGTGTTGATAACAAGAAAAAATCTAGAGAAAACATAAAGCAAACAATAGTTGAAAATTTGCAAGATGCATTGAATGACATTAACAACTCAAGTTGAGGAGCTGATTTAAGTGATGCACGTAGAGCATTGATGACTACTTTATCTAGTAGGAGGTTGACACAAAGAAAACAAGTACATGCAATTTTTGATTTATTGAATGTATCTAGAAGAACTATTCAAATATATATCATGAAGAGAAATATGTTAGATGAAAATGTTCAAAAGAATTGGGTTAATATTCATAGACTTCCTCGAAAAGACAAAGTTTATGAAGATGTAAAAAGATAGGTCATTGAATATTGGACCGCTCACTCTTGTGTTTCTTCTAATAGAAGGGATACTATACAAATGAAAGATGAAGAGACCGGTATGAAAATTGCACATCCAAAACATTTTATAGATACAACACAAAGTGAATTGTTTGAAGCATTCAAGGAATAATTTTTAGATGTGAAAATATGTCAAAGAATGTTTGAGAGGTCAAAAAAAATTTGAATGTAAAAATATGTCAAATAATTTTAATTATATAGTAGATCTACTAAGAATGGTGGGGATAAATTATGGCATGTCCCTGAGAGGAACCTCACTGATAATATGTAAAGCCTGATATCCGCAAAGTAGCTCACTGGATAAACATGCGCCTGTTAGTAATAACTGAGAGGGGGGTGAATCAGTGGCCTCAAAAATTTATCCTTCAAAATTAACCACCAATCAATGAATCTCAGATTATTATGTCCCTACAAGATGCATGCCATTAAATACTAATAATGATTAGCTGTCTGTCAGTTTCTTCTTCAATCCTTATTCTTTTTTGATTACCGATAAGCAGTATAACTATTTATGGAAACTCAGTAAATAAGAAAAGTATACCGATCAATCCAAAGTTAGCTATGTAAGATGCAAGATAGTAAAGAAATGAATCATACACACATAACACATGAATTTTAACATGAAAACCATGTTAAGGGAAAAACCACTGGGACTGGTACCCCAAATTTTCACTCTTCTAAAGTGAGCCCTGTTAGGAGCCAACCCTATTAAAGGTTACAAACACACTATTAAGTATGACCTTGTTAGAGGATTTTATACATAGAGGTTGTCACTTAGTATCGGGCATCTATTTCTACCATCCTTGAATCAGCCTCCTTCTTAGACTGTCAATAGGTATCGGGAATGTCCAATGCTACTTTCATGAATCAACCTTTTTGGCACTCCTTGAGATGTACCTCAATATATAGAAGATTGTTAAGTCCTACTCAGTTAAGAGACTTGATTATTCAATGGTTAAACTAAAAGACTATGACCTGTTCATATTGTAACTTGAATTGCATATTTTTCAGATCTATTTATGTATATTTCATCTCTGACCGATTTATCAATTCAATCCTTGTGTTCCACACTTTCTACTCTGTGATGTTGTGCTCACTGTTTGTCGATGTCTGAATAATTCCTTAGCTCTCCTTCAGCTTGTTTGATCAGTACTGCATGAAGTTATTCTTCATCAATTTCTCTTCAGCTTTCTCTTTCTATTCACTCCCGTTAATCCATTTTTCATGCATACAAAAATGAATTAAGCTTGTCTCTTATGTAGACATGATATTCATTGTTTCTTGATTTTTTATTCTTGATTCTCGGTGTGATAAACAATCCATCCAATTAGATTTAAAGCATAACTTATGATTTGTCTCATAGATATCTTCTTGCCAAGTGTACAAATCATCTTTAAATCAATCACTTATCTCTGGTCGAATAAAACAAAGTAGATAACCATTTAAGTCTATCTTTAGCTCTGCCAATTTGACATTTTGTCATTTTATGAACTCTCTGTTCTGTCGGTCACCACTGCAGTTAGTCATCGGTGACAAGTGATTGTTCTCTTAGCGAGACTCTAGTTAGCTTTGTGATCTCCATCCATCAGGCATCATTAGAATTTTACTCATCAGAAAACCTTTTTTCTTGGCTCATTGGGTACTCTATGGTTTTGATTTATCAGGCAACATTGTTCTTCTGATCGTTGGGTATCACTATGACTCTTCATCTTTGCTATGTCCGTCGGTGTGCACTCCATCGGTGTTGTTTGTCACTTAGTGAATACATGACTTTTATGTATTTCTAAAAGCATAACCTTGGTTCTTTTGGTTCTCTGAAGTCTTTGGTATTATGTACATGACCGTACATATGATATCAAGTTGACATCAATGACAATACAATCCATTAACTGATTTAATGAATTTCATTATCTTTAACTTAACATTATCAAACATTCAATCAGTTACATGTCATCAATCTCTCCCTTTGGAATTGATGGAAACATACTATATTATCACACTATACTATTTATAATACAATATGAAATATAACAATTGAGATTTATCAAACTACCAATCATTTTGTTCTGATAATTGATAAAAATGTTCTGACCATCGATAAGCTCTGTTTTAGCTTAAATTTGATTCTTGCATCTCTTTATCTTTCTTCTTCTGATGTGTTGTGTTCTCTCATGTCAATTTCTCTCTTTTGACTATTCTTCTCTTTGTATAATCTTTCCATATAATCTCTCTCCCTAAGAATATAATCTCTCCCTGTTGGAGTAATGTGATAATGTATAGTCTCTCATTCTTTTATAAATAATGTGATAGTATGGATAATCTCTCTCCCTTTGACAACAATGCCAAAAAAGTATCTTACAAATATCTAACATTAATGTCAAGTGATCTTTTCTCTCCATCCATAATATATTCCTTCAATTTCCCTTATCCATCAACAATACAACAATATGCTCTGGTGCTCGGTGATGATATATACCCATCCGTATATAGATGTAGCTTTGAAATTCATCCTTTTTTCTTGCATCAACATGAATGATATTCTGATAATATGTAGGTTGATGTAGCCTTCTAGTCATTTTACTGACTAGTAGACAAGGGTTTGACCCCTAGTCTCTTCCTCAAGTATTCAAATGTATCCTTGGGTAGTGGCTTGGTGAAGATATTGGCTAATTATTCTTTTGATTGCACATACTCAAGTGTCGCCTCCTTTCTTGAACTTGTTCTCTCAAATAATGATACTTGATGGCAATGTGTTTAGTCTTAGCATGCATGACTAGATTCTTGGAAATGTTTATTACACTAGTATTATCATAATAGATAATTACTGGTTCTAGGATCTTCATATGCATACATTCTAGTAACTGTTTGATCCATGCAATATTTATGCAATTTGCAGTAGTAGCAACATAATCTGCTTCTGTAGTAGACTGAGAGATGCATCCTTACTTTTTTCTAATCCATGTGACAAGTCTGTCACCCATAAAGTATGGTCCTCCATTTTTTCTTTTCCGATCATCAAGATTTCTAGCCTAATCAACCTTGGTAAACACCTTAAGTTCAAATTTGGCTTCTCTTCTATACCATAAGCCATATTCCTTGGTATTCTTTAGATATCTTAGAATTGTTTTCACAGTAGTCATGTGTGATTCTCTGGGATTAGAAGAAAATCTTACAACTATTCCTACTGCATGTGCAATATATGGTCTAGTGTGGACAACATACATGAGTTTTCCTATCATTGATCTATACAAAGTCTGATTTACCTCTGGTGTATTGTCCTACTTTGTCAACTTACATCCAATAGCCATTGGTGTTCCAACTAGTTTGGAATTTTCCATCTTGAATATTTTCAGGACCTCTTTAATGTATTTGGACTGTGTAATGAAAATACCTTCACATTGTTGCATGGTCTGTAGACCAAGAAAGAACTTGATCTCTCCAAACATAGAAATCTCAAACTCTTTTCTCATCTCATTAGAAAATGATTTTCATAGCATATCATTGCCTCCAAATATGATGTCGTCAACAAATATTTCAGCAATTAAAGTGTTAGCATCAGTATCTTCCTTCAAATAAAGATTATTGTTTTGACTAGTCCTTACAAATCTAATACTTATAAGATAGGAATGAACTCATTCATACTAGACTCTAGGAGCTTATTTCAATCCATACAAGGCTTTATGAAGTGTACATACCATGTTTCTCTTGTTTGGATCTACAAACCCTTCTAGTTGCTCAATGTATACCTCTTCTTCAAGTATTTCATTTAGGAATGCCAACTTGACATCCATCTGGTATACCTTGAATCCTTTGAATGTAGCATAAGAAAGTAGTATTCTTACACCTTCTATCCTAGCAACAGGTGCAAAGGTCTCTCCATAGTCAATACCTTCCTCTTGTGCATACCCCTTGCATACTAGTCTTGCTTTGTTTATTGTGACTTCTCCATTCTCATTCAGCTTGTTCATGAATATCCATTTAGTACTGATGACATTCTTGTCATCTGGTTTTGGTACAAGTGACCATGTCTTATTTTTATCAATTTTCTCAATCTCATCATTCATAGCACTTATCCATTCTTCATTATCAAGTGCAGAATTGATAGATTTTGGCTCAAACTCACAATTTAAACTACTTGAGTTTAGAGACTTACTTCTTGTTCTTGTACCAGCTTTCTTATCTCCTATGATCTGGATCTCTGGATGGTTCCTTCTTACATATCTAGCAAGAACTGGTTCAGCTCTTTGTCCATCATCTTGATCATCATTTTGTCCTTCATTTTGTTCTTTATCACTCTATACATTATTTTGATTATTATCTTGACCGTCGATATTTACAGCCTGACCGTTGGTTGCAACATTCTGTTGCTCGGGAATTAAGCATTGTTTCTTGGGTAGAGTGTTAGGTTCTTCACAGTATACAAACTTGTTGTAGTCCTCTAGTTCTTTTGTGCTTTCCAACTCATTCTTTTCTGCAAATTCATCTATCTTAACATTTGCACTTTCAACCATTTTGTTAGAGGCCTTAATAAGTCATTTATAAGCCTTGCTTTTGGTGGAATACCCTAGAAATATACCTTCATCACTCTTGGTGTCAAGCTTTCCATTTCTATCATCCTTTAAGATATAACATTGACTACCAAAGATTTTGAAGTGACTTACATTGGGTGTTTTACCATAGCATAGCTCATAGGGTGTCTTCTTTGTGTCCTTCTTCAATTGTACTCTATTTAATGTGTGGATAGTAGTACTACATCTTCCCTCCAAAAGATTTGGGTGATTCCTTTCTCTAAAATCAGTGTTCTAGCACAATCAATTATGGATCTAATCCTTCTCTCAGCAATCCCATACTCATTGTAGAAATTAGTGAATTCATCTAATATAAACTCTCCTCTCTATCTATTCTCAAGCATTTTAAATCCTTACCACTTTGTTTCTCTACCATAGCCTTATACCATTTAAACATCTTGAATGATTTAGATTTATATTTTCAAAACATAACTATCATCATTCTAGAGTAATCATCAACAAAGAGAATAAAATATCTATCTCCATAATAACTCTTTGTCCTCATTGGTCCACATATATCAATATGGACTAATTCTAGAATATCATCACATGTATGGGTTTTACTTTTGAAACTAGACTTTTTCATCTTACCTTTTTGACAATTCTTGCACATGATGTTGTCGGGCTTTGACATCGTCGATAAGCCTCTTACATTTCTCCTTTAGCTTATTTTCATCATGTTGTCAAAATTCACATGATACAATCTTTTGTGCCACAACCATATGTCTTCATTTCTAGTCATTATGCAAGTGGTGTTAGTATCATTCAGATAGAATAAGTTACCTTTTGTCTGTTCATCGGTACTAATCAATCTTCCTGATTCATTGAAGATCTTTGCCTTCTTATTTTCAAATGCTACTCTATGACTTGAATTATTCAGCTGAGAAATAATCAACAAATTATAATTCAATCATTTTACCCAATAAGTATTTTCACATTTAATCAGGTTATTCAACATTATAGATCCTTTACCTTCAACTGAACAAGGTGTATCATTACCCATTCTTACTGTACCACCATTATAATACTTAAAAGTGTTAAAATTTTCTTTGTCATCGGTCATGTGGTGAGTGCAACCACTATCTATAATCCAGATGTCATTCTTGCTAATCTTAGATATGAGTGCATTTTCTACATACCTTTCATCTTCATCTGAATAATCTTTCACAGCCACAAACACCATCTCAATGTCATCTTCAGGTTCGGTGTCAGTATCTTCATCTTTGCAAGCAGATAGGCAGCTGGCTTTCTTGTCTTTGTCCTTGTAGTCTTAGGTATCTCTTATTTTTTATTGTCAGTAACTTCTGTAATATTTTTTATCACCTCTATTAGATTTCTTCTCAAAAGGTCTGTCATTACCTCTGTCATCTTTTCTTCTATTAGGACATCTTGCAGCAAAGTTTCCAATCTCTTTACAATTAAAGAATACAAGTGGTCACTTGCCTTTGTATTTACCTTTGCCTCTCTGCATTATTCTAGCCATATGTGCTTCTATTTCATCTAGATCTTCTTCTTCACTTTCACTTTCAATATCTCTTCTAGATGTGTGTCTATGACTTGATTTTCTTATTCTCATATAAGACTTAAATGCAAACTCTAAGTTTGGTAAGACACTATTATCAAATTTATTCATCTCAAATGAAATAATTCTACCAATTAAACTATCAAGAGTAATTGTATTGTTTGCTACTGATCTCATTTCTTGAATGGTAGAAACTCTAATAGCATATAAAAGCAGTAAGGTTCTTAAGATTTTACTTACCACTGTCTCCTCTTCAAGTGTACCTCCAACTCCTCATATAGCATTGACTACTTCTTTGATTATTGTGTTGTACTTTGTGATGTTTTCTCCTTCTTTCCTTCTGAGATCATCAAACTTTCCTCGAAGGCTTTCTACCTTGGCTCTCAAAACATTTGTATCTCCTCCATGTACAAGCTTCAGTTTGTCCCACATTTTCTTTATAGTTTTGAAATCTTTGACATCTTCAAATTTAGCATCAGAGAGTGAAGAAGAAAGCTCTATGACCATGAAGTTGTGCTCATGCTTCTCTCTCAATTGATCTACTATTGGTGCTCCTGTGGGAAACACATATTCAGCATCTAAGTATTGAGTAATATCATTACCAATACATGATAAGTGGAGTCTTATTCTTCTCTACCATGAAGAAAAATTATCTTTGTTTAACTTGGGCACATCTCGTCTGTTTATCTTGTAATCTTTACTTAGGTCTTCAAACCTTCCTTCTAAGAACACAATATCTAATACCAATTATTAGTAATAACTAAGAGGGGGGGGGGTGAATCGATGGCCTCAAAAATTTATCCTTCAAACTTAACCACCAATCAATAAATCTCAGATTACTATGTCCCTACAAGATGCATGCCATGAAATACTAATAATGATTAACTGTTTGTTAGTTTATTTGTCAATCCTTATTCTTTGTTGATTACCGATAAGCAGTATAACTATTTACTGAAACTCAATAAATAAGTAGAGTATATCGATCAATCCATAGTTAGCTATGTAAGATGCAAGACAGTAAAGAAATGAATCATACACACATTACAAATAAATTTTAACATGGAAACCCTATTAAGGGAAAAACCATTGGGACCAGTACCCTAAATTTTCACTCTTCTGAAGTGAGCCCTGTTAGGAGCCAACCCTGTTAAAGGTTACAAACACACTGTTAAGTGTGACCTTGTTAGAGGATTTTATACATAGAGGTTGTCACTTAGTATTGGGCATCTATTGCTTCCCTCCTTGAATCAGCCTCCTTCTTAGACTATCAATAGGTATTGGGAAAGTCCAATGCTACTTTCATGAATCAAAATTTTTGGCACTCCTTGAGATGTACCTCAATATATAGAAGACTGCTAAGTCATGCTCGGTTAAGAGACTTGATGCTTTATTGTTTAAACTAAAACACTATGACCTATTCATATTGTGGTGCAAGAGCACACCTAGGCTGACCTCCATACTGTTGATGTTTTTTCTTGTACTTGACATTGGCCAAGTCAAGATAGCTTGTTTATTTTTGGACCTTAGGAGGTCATAGCATTGTGGACTAGGTAAGTTAGTCATTAGGACTAAGGTCACCAAAATAGTTATTGTTAGTAGCTTTTTAAATTTCTTAGGTTTGGAAGCTTGGTGATCGATTTGAGCTTTGAATGTGTCCCTAACACATAAATGTTTTCATAGAGATGCTTGGAGGCCATTAATGATGTTGGTTCCTCAAAATGAAGAGGTTAGAGGCCCTAAAACTTAGGAAGTTAGAAAAATGGCAAAGATGCCAAAAGTTGTTACAATGTTGTCATGACAACACTTGCAATAATTGCAAATGTTGCATGCAATATCTGGTTACTTTGGATCCCCTTAAAAGATAGGAGTGGGATATTGACCAAAAATCCCTTAAAACATGGAAGATGGCATCTAATGAGGGTAGAGGCTCAAATATCATCAGTAGTGATGATTGTAAGAAATATCACTTTTTAGAATATAGCTCTGCAACTCTGATTTTGTGAAGAACCCGAGCATTTCATTATGACAGTGTCATCTGATGGATTGAATTCTATAATTTAATGATTGTTTTGTGTTCTTAGGACTATTCTAAGAATCTTTCATTTAGTGAGAAATTTTACTTGAGGTCATTTAGAGTCTTGTATAAATTGTTTTGTGTTTAGTGTGTTCACTGGTCCTGTCCTGACTAGCCAGTCAGTTCATGGATCCCCCATGAAAACTAACCATGGGATCTTCCTAAGGGTGGTTGGATATGTTAGGGGAGTCATTATTCTATACATATGTAGAGTTAGGAGTCTGGAGGAGTTGAGTTTCTATTTTTTACTACTAAGCCCTAGGCGAGATGATAGTGCCCGGTTAGAGGTTTAGTCTAGAGGAATTAAAGATTTCTTGCAGGGTAGAGAAGTACTGTATGTAAAAAGTATAGTTCCAGATAGAGTATAGTCATATCCTAATATTTTAGGAGGATTGAGTTCATATCAATCCATTAGACCAAGTTTTGGGTGAGTTTCAAACTATGATACAATCAATCCTAGTAAATAGGCCTATTAGCCCTATTGGTCCTAGATAATAGGAATCCTATGTATGGAAGGCTCAAGAGAATAAATATTTCAAAATATCTTGTAAAATGAAAAAGGGTATCTGAATGTGGGATTAGTTTTTCAAGTTCTTTGGGAATGTTTTGAAAGAAATAGGAAAAGGTCTTTGTAAAAGGCTACAAGGAATTAGGCCTAATTAGGCTTCTTAGGGTCTCAAACTTGATCTCAACTAAAAAGGGTTAAGAGATCCATCAAAATGGACTCAAATGGGAACATATGCATGGTTTCCAACATTCTTAGCACCCCTAAAATGATTCTTGAATGCTAATGTAGAGTTGGCACTTAGATCCTTCTAACTCTAGGAGAAGAAGTGAAGTACCCAAAGGGTGTTAGTCTTTTAAAGGTGAAGCACAAAGAGTGAGACTCTTAGAGAAGAGTTGGATTAGGTCTTATTTAATCATCTAAGTCTAATAAGGACCTAGAGGATATTAGGATCCTTGAAGAAGACAAAGAAGGTCTTCTTGGTAAGTTGTGCAAGCAAGCCCTTGGAACACATACACCATATTGGTATCAGAACTTGATTAAGATCAGGCTTGTGGTGGATGTTTCAGCATACTAAATCAGTTGGAGAGAATACACTAGTGGGATAAGTAGAAGAAAAAACCATGGTGAATAATGCTGAGTTATCCGAAAAGGTGGATGAGCAAGAAGAAGACAACAATTTGTTAAGAGATAGATTGTCTCAAATGAAGCAACTCTTGGGAGAAGTCCAAGACAAAGCCGATAAGATGAAAGATAAGATAGATCAAAAAGAAGAAGAAGAAGCAATGGAGAAGGGATTGGATTTAGAAGAGGAAGCCCCAACCCTTGACCCTGTTATTGCTGAAGAACCTTTCTTAAAAGCATTGAAGGCTTTAAGTGGCAAAGCTTTGGAGGGTGTACCACTCTTTAGTGGACAAATGGATCCAGATTTAGTTGTGGATTGGATTGATAGTATAGAGAACCATTTTGAATGTGATGGTATAACAGAGGCCCAAAAAGTGAATGTGGCCAAGTCAAGGTTGAGATGATCAACCCTCACATGGTGGAAGTTTGTTCAAACTGAAAGAGAGAAAGAAGGAAGGAGTCCTATAGTTACATGGAAGGGCATGGGGTAATACCACAATAGTGGGTTACACTTTTCGGGAGGAAGGAATTTGTCCCGAAAAGTGTGACCCACTAAAACATTTTTATTTGTTTCGATAAAAAATGCTAAATACTTTCGATCGAAATAGACTTACTTTCGATCGAAAGTACCTAAGTACTTTCGATCGAAAGTAACCTAGTTACTTTCGATTGAAAGTAACTAGGTTTACTTTAGCGGGATAAACCCGCCGAAACAGTCATTGTGACTGTTTCGGCTGGGTTGAAAGGGACAGTGGCTGCTGGCTTCCGTTTCATCGAACGTCAATAAATCAGGTTTTTAACGTTTATAATTTCCATATTTTATTATTTTATATTATATATTGTTTGTATATATGTATTTTAATGTTTTTTAATATATATTGTTTGTAAATATGTGTATATATGCATATATATGTGTATATATGCATGTATATGTGTATATATATGTATATATGCATGTATATATGTGTATATATGTGTATATATGTATATATGCATGTATATATGTGTATATATGTGTATATATGTATGTATATGCATATATGTGTATATATATGTATATATGTATATATATGCATGTATATGTGTATATATGCATATATGAACTTATATACATGTATATGTGTATATATATGCATGTATATGTGCATATATGCATGTATATATGCATATATGTGTATA
>MU228040.1:235399-257423 GCA_018584345.1 Thuja plicata
ACTCTAGTTTACTTCGTCTTCCGATTTCAAACAGTTTAACAAAAATATGCATCCGAATGTGAAAGTTTTTCTCAAAATGTAGAGTTCAATGTCCGTTTAGGCAAAAAAGTGTAACCCACTATTGTGGGATCACCCCATGGTGACTAAGTTAAAGAAGACTTACTTGCCTTATGACTATGAGGTTCAGTTGCATAGAAGAAGACACAATCTTAGACAAAAAGATTTGGATGTCCAAGCATACACCAAATAGTTCCAAAAGTTGTGCTTAAGATCACAAGTGGTGGAGGATGAAAGCATCAAGCTAGATAGATATTTGAATGGACTCAAGTGCTCTATTCAAGAAGACATGAGTCTTGTGAACTTCAAAACCATTCACCAATGTTATCAAATGGCCTTGAAAATAGAGGAGAAAGGAAAAATAAAATAAGATCAAACCTCCAAAGGAAGAGGTAGAGGAAGGGATAGTAGAGGACAAAGAGGTGGATATGGTGGAAGGAGTTAAGAATCAAGAACACAAGGAGAAGTCAAGTACACTAAGCAGCACGAGGGAAGTTCTAGTAGAGGTGGTAGAGGAAGGAGCTCAAATTTCATAGGAAGAAGTGGTGGATAAGGAAGAGGCAATTACTTTGCCAATATGAAATGCTATCATTGCAACCAAATGGTACACCCTGCCTATAGGTGTCCAGAGAAGAGTATTAATTCTCAAGGAGGTAACAAGATAACTAATTTAGTTCATGAAGAGACAAATGCAGCAAAGACACACTCTGAGGTCCCATTAAATTCAGAAGAAGGTCAGAACCTCATGATGAGGAGAACATTGATCAAGGATCCGGTTAAAGAAGAGCAAAGCCAAAGAAGGTCCCTATTTAGAATCAAATGTAAGGTGATGGGAAAAGTATGTGGAGTCATCATTGACTCAGGGTCTATTGACAACATTGTGTCAGAGGAAGCAGTCAACAAACTAAGCATGACAAGGATACCCCACACCCATCCTTACAAGGTCACATGGCTCAATAAGGGACAACATGTCTTAGTCAATGAGCAAGCTTGGGTGGAGTTCTCTATAGGGAGATATAAGGACAAGGTTCTATGTGATGTATTGCCTATTGATGCATGTCACTTGCTCCTAGGAAGACATGGAAATTGGACTGCCAAGCTATCCATGATGGAGTGAAGAACTCCTATACATTAAAGAAGGACAATGTAACTTTCAAATCCAATCATTGTTAGAGGATGCAGATGTGAAGACAACAGGTCCTAATGTGTTCATGGTGGGTAAAAATAATTCATAGAATCCATGGAAGAAGGAGAAGGAGTTGGATATGTATTGGTTCTAAGGAAAAGAGAAAAGAATGAAGAAAAAGGAGACAAGAAACTAGAGTTACCTACTTGGAGATACAAAGTATGTTGAAGACTTATGGAGGCATAGTTGTATGTTTCTGAATGTTGACCTCTAAATCAGCCACAACACAACATAGTCATTTCTCAATCATTGAATCGTGAAGATGAACATGAATTTCTCATTCCACAATATTGATCGAATCGACCTATTGCCTCCTATTTAGTTGGGGTGTTTAATTACTCTCAGAATAAGAGCCAACAACCATAGACCATTGCTAAAATGGAGGATTTGAAAGCTTTGAGAAATGAAATGAAATTTATTCTATATGAGAGATGCAATTGTAATATAGGAATGAAGATGCAGATTTTAAGCTAAGAAACTTGAAAGAGATATCAAAATTAAGCTACTTGGTAAATAAACAAACTAAGTTGAGATGAAAAATGCCATTAAGCTAAATGAGATTACACTAAATATGCAATAAAAGCTTAGAAATATGAGATAATTGAGACAATAATTCACTATAGTTCTGGTACTCTAAAATTTCCCTCCCAAATGAAGGAAAGAAGGTCCATAATATAGAAAATCCTTAAGAGAGGATGAAGAGTTTCTTGGGAAGAAACAGGTAACTCTTCATCTTCATGGTGTAAGGTGAAACAAATATGAAGGAATTATTTAATTAAATAAATGAATTATTGCCACATGGTTGGCTTTTTACATTGTTTGAATTATTAAATTCATGTGAGGATAATCCATTCAAATAACCAAATAATATTTAATTCCCTTGATGTGTATTAGTTAAAGGGGGTGGGATTAATTTAATTAAAAAGTACTTAGGACTTTAGAATTAAATTAATTAATCATAGGGATTTTTAGCTAATAAATCTTGAAAATTTAGGAATTAAATATGGTGTAAGATTTATGCAAATTTAGGTTTTCTGCATTTGAGACTAAGTCAATTAAAGACAATTAGGAAAGGAATTTGCCTAGTACAATAGGACTTCGATGATTAGAATTTGAAGAAATGCACCAAAATTGATTAGAATTGTAAGGTGCCAATTTTGGGGAATTACATTTTGCCCCTCTTTGAATTGATGTGCGAGTAGTGAATTGATTCAAAGAATAGTCTAATGTGACAGATGAAGATTTTGGGAGTCTAGTTTAGGTTGCCAAGACACTGATCAGATTGAGAAGTAGAACCATCTTTAGAACGAAGCATGATTTTCTGAAGTCTAAGTTAGATTGTGAAGACAACGGTCCAAATACCAATTGAGAGAAGGTTGGAATTTGGGTTAGATTGCCCCAATGTCCGCTGATAGTTGAAGAAGATTTAGGACTATCTCTAGAATCAGGGTTAGATTGCCCCAATACGAAGGTTAGCCCTCCGAGATCCAGGTTAGGTTGCCCAGATAATGGCTGAAAAGAGCTTTTGAGAGCTATCTTTAGAACGAAGAATTAGGGTTAGATTGTTGATGAAGGGGACTCCCCTTAATACCACTCAGCACATGACAGAAACAAAGAGAAACAACAAAAAATTGCAAGAACAAAAAATTGGCTTCTTATTGGCTCTACAAATGTGGAATTACAAACTTTAGAATTACAATATCAAAAGCCACATGGGCATCCCTTACAATAATCTGTAGGACAAAGCCTCAAATAACCACCCAGAACTGCACTAGAAAACACCACGGGCCTTCCTTAAATAGGCAATTTTTCACTGCCCGAGAAGGTTCCAGAAATCTAGCCATTAAGGCCGACTACCCTTAGCATTTAATTATTTTTCACTTTTATTACAAAAGGGTTGGCTTTAAATATTTACAAAACATGAGATTAGGTAGCCCAACTTCCGGAAGCCATAACTTTTGAACCGTAGCTCCGATTAGCTATTATAACCACTTTCCGGGAAGGGGAGATTGTGATCTACAGTGTTTGACTCACAAAGTGCTAGTCAAATAGGGGTTCAACCTCGATCCGGAGGCTCTAAGTTCCTAAAAATTGAGCTCAAAGGTTTTGCATCCTAAAATCTCAATAGTAAATCCTTAATAACTTCGCCAATACAGATGATCTGGCAATGTAATTCAACTGGCATTCTTATATGACTAAGATGAACCTTCACCTAGAAAATTAGAACATTCTAAGTTCAAACGACCAACTTACTAAAAATAGTAAGTTTCCAAACATAGCAGCTTTGTACAAAATAGCCCTTATTGAATAGAAAAACACATATTTTTGGGTGATGCAAGATTGCCCTTACACCTAGGATGGTCCTGCATCAATTGCGCCAATACCCAATGGGATTTCAAGAATCATATCTAGAACAAAGCTTGATCCTTGAGGATCCAAGTTAGATTGTTCAAATACCTAGAAAGATAGATCTCAAGATGACAAGATGCAAGGAATCAAGATGTCCCTAGAGATTCAAGATCATGGAATATCCAATTTTGACCATAAGGTACGAAACACTAAGTATGCCCTAAGTGATGAGATGCCCCTAGCAATGGGGACTTTTGATTCAGATCAGACTGATTTGAGAATGATGAAAAAAGATTCAATGATGCAATCATCCTGCCCCCTCAGGAGAGAAATCAAAAGATGACACAACAGAAAGATGATCGACAACAAAATATTGGAGATAGAAGTAAGATCGAAGATCTAGAGGAATTCAGAGATAGATCAAGAGAAGGAAAAATCAATTTAGAGCGATCGAAAGGTCCTGTTGACTAGGTTTGACCATAGTTGACCAAGTTTTACCAGAATTGACTAGAGTTGAATTTTGATGAAAAGATTGCAAAAGCTAAGAAAATAATGACAAGAGATGATTCTGATAAGAAAGCGACGTCAAAAAGTTGACTACATAAGCATCAGAGCACGTTGGTCCCAAAATTTTAAAATGCAATTTTGAACTACTTAGGAGTGTGGGATTTTGATTTTGATCATGAAAATGGATTCAGAATGGTCGATTTAGCCAAGGGTGCAATTTTCTAAAAAAACAAAGCACTTTTGATAATTAGGTCAAAAGCTATATAAGGCTCGAAGGGGTCATTTTCAAATCATTATTCACTTTTGACTTTAGAGATGGCAAGGGCCCAAGTTGATATTGATAGCATTCCTATGCATACACATTGATTTGAGTGCTCTCGATGATACAGTTGGCCACCAGAGTATGACACACCTATAAGTAATCAAAAAACTATCTTACATTTCAAATGTTTATCAATTTTTAGATCTTTTTAGCATGTTTTTAAAGCTTTAAGTCCAATTAGGTCATGTCTCACTTGAGGAAATAGTTTCCTCACATCAGCCAAGGTCACCTCTTGCATGAGAAAATGGTTTCCTTGCGCAAGTTAGGGTTTCCTCACACGAGGTCCCTCTGTGAGTGTGCGCGAGGTGCATCACGATGCCGCGTGAGATTTCATCACCAGTGATGAAATCTTGTGCGAAATAAAAATCTTGTGCAGGAAAAGATTTTCCTCACATGAGAACTACTTGTAGTCCAGAAAGTTGTCATCCCAGTATGTCACAGAATCAACCAATTAGAATTCCTTAGAACCGTGTTTAGGATAGATCCATAGCTTCATTTATTGTCATTGCTTTGAAAAATCATCATGTTGAGATACTGATCAAATGTCATCGCTTAATTTGCAGGTTGACTTCCCTAATATTACATTATGGTCTCACCATCCTATCATAGGCGAGCTTGTGTAGAGACTGACTGATGCTGAGGGTGCCCATCTTGATGAGCTAGGACTATCATATCTATGTGATGTACCTGAGATTTGGGTAAATCACGGTCTATTGTGTGCACTTGTTGAGCATTTCCATTTGGAGATGAACACTTTCCATTTTCTGTAGGGGGAGATGATAGTCACCCCTGAGGACATATATAGGATCTTGAGAGTACCATTCCACAGGGATCACGTGGAGTACGATGTCCAGTTGAGGGCAGGCACACTTGCATTGAAAGAAATCTTCCAAGATGATCTAGTGATGGGTCAAGCCATCTCTTGGGATGATCTAACAAGTAGGTATGGTGCATGACACCCATTAGCAGTCATCTTAGTGATGTTCTTGAGTTTCCACATGGTGCCGGATCGGGGTCAACATGGATTGGAGTGCAACTGGGGACTCATGCTGTAACATATGTTAGCCATGCTAGCAGTGAGGTTCAGATGGGGTGAGTGCATGCTCGCATAGATGTACCATGAGATGCACAAGATCGTGTATCGGAGCACACAGACCATGGCAGCAAGAGTTTTGGTTCTACAAATCTAGGCCTGCGAGCACCTTCCCTTATGTCGGCTAATTTTCCATGATACTCGACAGCCCCTAGAGCCATATATTTATAGGTATGTAGGTCTAATGACTCAGCCAACGTTGGGTAAGACAGATCAGTGTCAGGCATGATTGGACGATATGGAAGTGGTTATATGGAGGCCATGGATAGCCACAGAGGTTTGGGATGATGCATGACATGAGCTGCCACATATGTTCTACTTGCATCCTTTGATCGGGCACACCATCAGTGTCATTGAGCACTTCCTGCTGACATGGGTCCTACGGCAAGTTGGGAGACCACATGATGTCTCCCAGGAGTATTGCACATATACCCAATTCGTCGATGAAAGCTAGAATGGGGTAGGAGTATGATAGATGCATGGGTACCACTAGCTAGGTGGTACTATTTAGCAAGGGTGACAAATGTAGGGATGACATCTACATACAGAGATCACATCTTGGCTCACCCATTCCCGAGATTCACAGATCCTGTTGGCATGGGCCAACAATTATAGTAGGTAGTACAGTCATCGTCGTAGCAGTAGGTATTGCAGTCACCACCATAGTCGCCACAGCAGCCACCACCACAACAGGTACCACCATAGTATCCTACATAGCAGCAGAGAGTACTAAAGCTAAGGACCTGGTAGACTCCCCTTCCTCCTAGACATATGGGAGGAGACGTAGGTAGAGGGAGTAGTGGAACTTAGGATAGGTCCACTAGGAAGAGGACATGTGATAGCTCTGAGAAGGGGAAGGATACTGATATGTTTGATCCACAAGAAGGAGGATAGATGGAACAGGTATAGGAGGATCTCAGGAAGATCCAGGAGAGAGTGAGGTAGGTACAGAGGGAGCAAGATGACTACCGTACATAGGTGATCATCCAAGAGATCCGAGTGGCCGAGCGGGATCGAGAGATCCAGGGACTATAGGAGGCACTGGCCAGAGCACAGGGAGAGGTGCGATATGAGGCTTCTTAGTCATCCTATTATTATGCTGCATACATGATCATAGTTCCTGAGGCAGCGGACCAGGTTCCACCATTTTCAGAGTATGCTGGGGCATGGACTGCTCCATAGGGACCACCTTCGCAGGCACCACCATAGGCACCTCCTCAGCAGTAGGCCATGCCACCTCCTCCACCTCCTCTAGGTTGGAGTGGTTAGATGAGACATTTGATACATATTGTACCACCATTTTGATATGTTGTGCTTGATTAGCACCATTGTACACTTGATCGATTGATATATATGAGTTCGATTTTGGCATCATTGTACTTGTTTATATATTTCTTTAATCTTGCATGTCTTGTGAGATGTTTCCTATATGATTAGATGTATGGATTAGAAATGTATGCCATGGACGAATATGCAAATTTTTATGCACATATTTTATTGATGCATGAATGAGTTTAATGCAATGATAGATGTTAGATGGATAATTGCTATGTATGATTTGATTTATGCTTATAATGGATGCACATGTTTATGGATATGTAAATGAAAATGAATGTATGGGAATGCACTTTTAAGGAAATGGATGTAATGCAATGAATACAATGGTACTAATCATCTCATGTAGGATATCACAACATATGATAGGTACTAACCAAAAGAATATGAATGAAGATCGAGAGCAAGGACCGGACACTTGTGCAGTCAAGAGGAATCTAGGACAAAAGATGAGAACCTTTAAATAATGAGAAGACAATGAAGAGAGCACCAAAATTGTCATTATGCAAGCTTAAAATGTGAATGCAAGCCTAAGATAAATTCAACCCTAGGACTTGGTTGTTGGACTCATTACATAATTATCATCATCAAGTTTTGGAACATCGAAGTCGATACAATCCTTACTGGTGCCAATGCAACCATAAGAATATGAATATGATTTTTCTCAGATAAAATGTAGAAAATGAACGTAAGTGCTACAGCACAAAAGCCAAGATGACTTGAACTTTGTTTCTAGTTAATAATGCAAGAGTACACCAGTATCGAGGCATTCAAAGCCAAGATAACCATGAGTGTGGTCGTGCGTAAAAAAATAGAGCAATAACAGTCAAGGAGATAGTACCAACCTCACCATGACATACAAATAAACATGATCAAGGGATGTGAGGCTTTTCCACCTTAGTGTGGGAGCTCTTATCACATACACCCTATTTATTTGACATTTCCAGATCATCAGGACTACACCAACAAGCAGTAGATAAATGAAAATATCAATGAAAACCATGAGAACAGACAACATGCAAAGAAAGATTCAATCATAGCTCAGCCAGTTTCAAAGTTTTCAAATATGTATGTGTTTAGGGATGTTGAAAAACACCGTTGTGCTTGTGAGTGTGATGTGTTTGATTGCTATCGAGAGATGTTTACATTTGGGATATCCGATGTGTGTTGAAAAACACAAATGTGTCCAAAGATAGTGTTGAAAAAACCTGTTTGATTGGGGTGTTGAGAAACACCAGTTTGTGCCAGTAAATAGTTGTCCTTCGTAAATGACAAGATTACTGACTCTAGTGTAAATTGAAGATGTGATCAAAGTGGGGAGCCATGCCCCCAAGTAATGAACATTAATGACTGAATTGACTCATATAGAGAGGACAAATCCAAGTGGATTGCCCCCAAGTTATGATGCTAGGGTCATGTCAAGTCAGGTGGGATCTTGAAAAGACCCAAAGTGGATTTATGTCAAATATGTAGATAGCGAGTTGATGTAAGAAATATTAGTAGTAAAGTGATAGTACGTAGATGCAGTGAGAATCACTGGTGACTGGTGCGAAAAATATTCTCAAGTATAAAGATCAGTGTGAGATCTAGGCATCAGCAGGTAGACTCAGTGAGAACCACTGGTGATTGATGCGAAGAGGAGAGAGACTCCAAAAGATAGGACAATGCCTCCTAGACCAGGAAGATGCCCCCGAGTGTGCCCAGTTTCAATCCATGTGAAGTCGAGAAAAAATCTTGAAAATAACTGAGAGTGAATGCATGAGCGAGCAAACCAAAGTAGGAAAGCAAACTAAAGCAAGAAAGAAAACTAAAGCAAGAAAGTGGGAGAGAAAACTACAAGACAACCAAGGGATGTCGTGATAGATAGAGCATTGTGGAACAAGAGGTGCCTATTTACCAGGTTTTCACCATCTTGGTAGAAGTTCTATTTTTTCTACCATGACGCCTGTTTATTAGGTTTTCATCAATGGCACATTTTTCTCTTTTTTTCATTTTTTTGTATTTTTCATTTTTTTTTTCATTTTTTAGTATTTCTCATTTTTTTTATTTTTTGTATTTTTTCTGCTTTTCAAAATTTTTGATATTATCAAGGTGCCTGTTTACCAGGTTTTCACTAGGATAATAGATACATCAAAGCTCCTATTTTCCAAGTTTTCACTAAGATGATCATTATTTCAGGACATTTTGTAATTTTTAGGATTTTCTCAGAATAGAGTATGTACATGAGCATTGAGAAGACATCTCAAAAATAGAAATTATTTAGATGAAGAGAATTGATAGGCTCTTTGAGCTATTCCCCCTCTATGGTAGAGAGCTGGTAAGCGCCATACCCAAATACTATAGTGATAACATACAGACCAAGCCATTTTGGTTCAAATTTTCCTTTCTGGACCCGCTGCTATTGATTATTGGGGTTGTCTCTCAGGATGAGATCACCCATTTGGAATTACCTTGGTATAACCTTCTTGTTGTAGCTTTTAGATATTCTCTTCTGATAAGCTTGAAGATGATCGAATGCCACTTTCTGATGTTCATCCAGTAGTTCTAGCTCTTGAAGCCGAGATATTCTGATATCATCATCAGTAATGAGGCCCTTTAGAGAGACTCACAAGGTAGGAATCTCAACCTCAATAGGAAGCACTGCATCTGCACCATAAACTAGAGAAAAGGGCATGGCCCCTATTGGTGTCTGTATACTGGTGTGGTAAGCCCATATAGCTAGATTAATCTGGAGATGCCAGTCTCATCCAGATTTGTGTACTGTGCGGTGTAAGATCTTGAGAATAGTCTTATTTGAAGCTTTCACCTGTCCATTACCCTAGGGATAATAGATAGAAGAATAGTTCTGAATAATTTTGAACTTAGTGCATAATCCTTTTAGATCCTTGCTCTTGAATTTCCCCCCATTATCAGTGATTATTGATGAGGGTACACCATATCTGCAGATGATGTAGTTCAGTATAAACATTGCCATAGACTTTCCATCAGCTACGATGAGGGGCACTACCTTGACCCACTTGGTAAAATAATTTATATCCGTAATGATGAATTTATCTCCCCTTGAAGAAGACGGATGTATCTAACCCACCAAGTCAAAGGCCCACTCTTGAAATGGCCAAAAGCTGACGAAAGGAATGAGCTCCTTGGCAGGAGCATGGATCAGATTTCCATGAAGCTATCACTGTTTCCAAGATTTAGCAAATTTTGTAGCTTCTTTCTCCATATCTGGCCAATAGTAACCAGCTCTAATAAGTTTGTGAGCCAATTTCAGGTTGTTTGAGTGAGACCCATAGACACCTTCATGCACCTCTACTAACGCACGCTTGGACTCATTAGGTTCTAAACACCTAAGGAAGGTACTATCTAGACCTCGCCTATATAAGTCGTTAGCTATGATGACAAACTGTGAAGCACTGTAGATTAAGTGATGTTTCTCATTTTGGGTGCAAGTGTCCAGAATGATCTAGTCACGAAGGTAGGAGTAAACATTGTGGTAGCAGGACAAATCATGTCCAATGACTGAATAGATCATCCAGGATTAGGGGAATTATAAGCAGGGTAGCATAACGTCTCCACTAGGAATTCATGTCGGAAGTCATTTTCTGGCATTTGTAACATGGAAGCCAGAGTAGCCATGGCATCAGCTGATTTATTATCTACCCTTGGAATTTGTTGGAAAGTAATGTGTGCAAAGTATTTCTTGAGATCATCAACCATCTTTTTATAAGGCACCAGTTTTTCATCTTTTGTTTGGTAGATATCATTCACCTGATTGATAACCAACTGTGAATCTCCAAAGACCTTTAGCTCATTGAGCCACCATTCAATAGAAATTTTTAATCCATTAATGAAGGATTCATACTCAGCAGTGTTATTTGTGCAAGGAAACAACATTTTGTAAGCCTTTGGTAATGAATACTGCTGAGGTGTAATGAGCAAGACTTTGGCACCTGACCCCTGTTGGGTGAATGATCCATCAAAGAACATGGTCCATGCCTAATGTGTGAGAAGCATGATGGACTCATATGGAAACTCAGTCCTTAATGGTTGATAGTCTGCAATAGGTACCTTAGCCAACTGATCTGCAATTGGTTTCCCTTTGATAGATTTTTTTTCCACATACTCAATGTCAAATTCACCGAGTATCATGACCCATTTACCTAATCAACCCATGAGGGAAGATTTTTTGAGTAAGTACTTTAATGGATTAATTTTTGCAATGAGCCTTGTAGTGTGAGAAACCATGTAATGTCATAACTTTTGGGAAGCAAACACCACTGCCAAGCAAGCTTTTTCAATGGCAAAATAATTCATTTCATAGGAGACCAACGTTATGCTGATGTAATAGATTGCTCTTTCTTTATTGTTTTGATCTTCTTGGGCCAATAGAGCACCTAAATATGTTTCTATAGCTGAGATGTATAAGATTAATGGCTTCCCATGAATAGGAGGCATTAATATAGGTGGATTAGCTAGATATTGTTTGATTTGTTGAAGACCTTGTTCACATTCTTTATTCCATTCATAGGTCTCACCTTTATGCAGAGTCTTAGTAAATGGTTGTGACTTGTCAGCTAGATGTGAGATAAAGCACCAGATAGACTAAAGATGACCTTGAAGACCTCTCATTTGACTGATATTGTGAGCTGGAGGCATTTCCATGATAACTTGCACCATTTTAGGATCCACCTTGATACATTTTGCGGAGATGATATAACCAAGCAATTTTCTGGAAGTTACTCCAAATGCACATTTCTTAGGATTGAGACATAGTCTGAACTTTTCCATATGATCCAGTATATGGCCTAGATCAGTAAGATATGCCTTCCAATCCATGAATTTAGCAAGGGTTTCATCAACATAATCCTCCATTTTTTTGTGCATCATATAATGAAATATAGTAGTGACTACTCTCTGATATGTGGCTCTAGTATTCTTGAGACCAAAAGGCATAAAATTCTGGCAGAAAGTGCCCCATGCACAAATGAAAGAAATATTTTCTTGGTCCTCTGGCTCAATTTTTATTTGGTTGTAGCCAAAGAAACCATCCATTAGGGAGTACATTTTGTACCCTATTGTCATATCCACAATCATATCAATGTTGGGTAGTGGGAAATCATCTTTTGGACATGCCTTATTTAAGTCCTTGAAGTCTGTGTAGACTCTGATAGATTTGTCATGCTTCAACACTGGAACTATATTGGAGATCCATTCTACATAGTCAATTTCTCTGATAAATCCAGCTTTTAGGAGTTTCTCTAATTTTGCCTTGACAAGTAGGGCCACATGTGGATGCATTTTTTTGAGTTTTTGCTTGACTGATTTTACTCCAGGAGCTATTGACAGGTGATGCATGATAAGATTAGGATCTACACCAGACATGTTAGAGTATGTCCATGCAAAGTTTATCTTTTTCTCTTTGAAGAAATCTGTGAATTATTTGAGGTCTTCTAAAGACAATGATTTAGCCACGTGAATAATGTGCAAATATTCTTCTGTACCCAAATTTAATGGTTGAGTCGGCTCAATTATCACAAATGATCATTCCTGGAAATGACTTAGAAGTGCATCAAGTATCTCATACTCAGGCATCTCAGAGAAGTTTTCACCTTTGGATACATCTATTCTTTTTACTTTTCTTGGTGCTGAAACTACCACAATGTGGTTTTCACCGTCAGAGCGTCTATTTTTTTTCCTTTTGATTTTATGACTAAGATACTTGATATCACTTTCGGTCATGCTGACACTATCTTTTCTAGTAGAGGATGTTACAGGTTCAACATCATGGAGATAATAGGCTAGAGCATAGTTTTTCTGGAATGTGAGGACTTCGTTGGATGAGGAAGGGGAATTCCAATCTATTGGCTTAGGATGTTGGAGGGAGAGAGAAGTGATGGGTTCAAGTGAATTCACAGTATAATCATCGAAAGCATGGACCAGTAAGTTGAGACCTAGAGAAATCTCATCCAAAGGTGTATTCGAATCCATTTGACTCTTAGCAACCAAAGTAGAATACAAATTAACATCTATGGAATTAGACTCATTAGACCTTACACTAGACCCTTTACCTATGTCAAGAAGGTTTTCAAATGTATGTGTATTATCAACATTCCTATCAAAGGATCCTTATGAAAGACTATCGAACTCATATTCATGGGAATCTGTGTCTGAACTCTAACTGGGATGTTTGAACCATGAAAGTTTGAGAGTTCTTGTGACACCAACCTGTTCTTGCACAGACTGCTCTTGAAACTGTGATGGTATGTATCGCTCACCTTGGAAACCAGGGTCTTGTGACACTTTCCATTGTTTGTATGTCAGAGAAGAGAATGGAATAGTGCCATTGGAGTCACTACTAGCCTTGGTTGTATTGACATGTGTTATGACATCATCTGGCTTAGTAAAGAATGTTGCCAGATCTGGAGGAATAGGATAAGGAAAGTAATCCTCATCAGAGATATCCTTTAAGGTGTCCACTGTAGCTGTGCCCTTAGGTTCTAGTTCTGGTCTAGGTTCAGATTCAGATACAAATTTGTTAATCCCTAGATGGAGCATGATCTTCTTGAAGCCCAAACTAGTTGTATCTTTCATCCTTTGACCCGTAGATTTAATAGGTTCAACTAGCCCATTACCATTCATCCCTATTGGATCACTCCCCTTGTATCCAAAGTGTTTCATTATTTTAAGACCTTTACTATTGGGATCTAGTTCACGAGTTGGGGTGGTTTGTTCAGATATGTCCTTTTCTTTGTAAAGCCAAGCTTTAACAACTCTTTCCTCATCTTCATCTTCTAATGGTGTTGAAGCTTGTACAAAGGCACCATCATAAACTATTTCAGGAGGAGTAGTAGAAGATTTATTATTCTTAGAAGGTCTCCCATAAGAATGAGGAGACGGAGGTAGAGCTGCTAATGATAGCACAGGTTCTATTTGATACCCACCCATGCCTATGTATTTTATTTTCAAATATATTCCATGTATCTAAGCTTGGCATCATAGAGTTCTATGGATTCTCCATTAGTAGGAACAAAACTATTAGCTGACTGTGTGAGCATATTACAAGAATAGCCCATATTAGCAGGAACTGTCACTTCTATACCATGGAAATGAAACTTGATGCATTGATGATACATAGAGGGAACTCCTTGCATTTCATGGATCCAAGGTCTTCCCAATAGGATGTTATAAGCAAGAGGAATGTCCAATACTTGACAAGTGACATCTCTTTCAACAGGTCCAACCCGAATAGGTAGCACAACTAAACCTTTAGACTTTCTTTCTTCTTCATCATAGGCTTTGATAGTAATTTTGTTGTGGGAATCTATGTGATCTTCATCATAGCCTATCTGAGTGAGCAAGTGAGAAAAGGAGTTTTTGAGTCTAGCACCATTATCAATAAGGATGTGGTTGACATGCTTTAGGCCAATCATGACCTCTATATGCAAAGGGGTGTTATGCGGGTGGCTGATCGAATGGTCAGCTTCTTCTGAGAAAGATAGATAATGTGGTGAAGTCAAGTGACCCACTATAGATTGAAATTGACAAAGATTAATGTCTTTGGGGATGTTAGCCTCTATGAGGGCTTTATCCAGAATCTTCTTGTGAGAAGGCAAGATCCTCAACAACTCAAAGATGGTTATTTGAGCATTGGTTCTTTGTAGCTGGTCAAGAATGCTATAATTAGTAGTAGGAGGTGTAGGGACCACTTTCATGGTCTTATTGGTAGGGCCAAAAATAGCTTTATCTGTGGGTTTCTTCGGTGCAGATGTAGTAACAAGAGGGTCAGGACCCTTGAGAGTGATCTTAGCACGAGATCTGGTAATGATGTTTGCACAATCTATAGATGATTCAGGTTTAGACAAGCAAGACCTAGGGCCTCTCAAGACAAATGGGGCCTTAGGCTTAGGAGCATCCCTGCTCCCCTTGATAGTAATCACATCACAATACTCAACTTCAATAGGTTTGATCATGTTGATGACATTTTCATTAGTGGTATGCGTATAGTTAACCTTGGCATTATTGTTCTTAGTGTTGGAAGACTCACATTTCTCATGAGGAGGAAAGGGATCTTTAAATGCATGGTGATCTGAATTCTTATTATGATTATCCACAACAATATCACCATTATCAATCAGATCTTGGATCTTATGGTGCAACTAAAGACAAGTAGAAGTCTTATGACCCTTGTTCTGGTGATAGTCACAGTATGCATTGTCATTCCACCAATGGGTTCATGGTTGTGGATCATATGGATGCTTTTCCAAAGGGGTGAGAACTTGGTTTTGCACCAAAGTCTTGTAAACTACATCAAGTGGTTCTCCCAAGGAAGTAAATTTATTCTTGGGTTGAGGGGCCCAAGGTTTGTTGCTAGAGAATCTGGAAGGTGGCTGAGTGTTTGTTGCAGCCTTTTTTAGCATTTTTTATCACCTGTATGGTAGAAGTAAGATTGAAAAATAATTTTGAAGGAGCTGGGGTCACATTATCAACCACTCCATCATTCACAATGTCCCTATTCTTGTTGACAAACTTCCCTTTATCTTTGTTGGAAGAGGAGGAACCTTGTTTGTTGTCTTTGTGCAAAGTCAATTCCCCTTTCTTAACTATAAATGCCTCTATCCTCATAGCTTTTTTAATCATGCTATCAAAATTGAGGGGACCTTGAAGCTGTACATGATACCCAAAATTAGGAGTGAGATTGTCCAAGAAGATGTCAAGTTTCTTAGATTTGGGTATTTTATGAGGATACTTGGTGCAAAGCTATCTTCATCTCTAGAGAAATGTCAGGAATGGCTCCCCTTATCTCTGCTTGAGATTACAAAGGTCCCTAATGTTGATGGGATTATGTATGTTGTGAGAATAATGCTGGATAAAGAGATTTGTGATCTCATCAAAAGTCTTAATGCTGGTGGGTAGTCGAGAAAGCCACTCCATGGCAGGTCCATCCACACTTCGGGGAAAGAGACACATAAAATAATTTTGATCATGAATAAACTCTATAGATAGGATCCCAAATTATCTTAGGTGATCCTGAGGATTGGTGGTACCCAGATATTTATCATACTTAGGGAGTTCTACACCCTTGGGAAAAGGTGGCATATGAAGACTCCTATCAAAAGGAAAGGGACAAATACTCTCCATCATGAATTGTTGTGCGGGTTTTTTCTTATCCTTTACAAGTTGGATAATTTGGTTTTGCATATCTTGAATCATCTTTTTCAATTTGGTAGTTTCAGTCTCTTCCTCTTTAGTCACAAGTGTTTCCACTTTGAAATTTGGGGGTAGCTTAACTCCTTGGTTCGCCAATTCTAGAAAATATTTCTCTTTATCTTCTGCAAGGGGAATTTCCATCATCTTGATGAGACCCTTATTAGATTTCATAGCATCTATGTCATTTTGAGTTATTGGATCATCATCATTACCAAGGATCTCATAAATGTACGGGTTCTGATCTTGACTTTGGTCATGTGGAGGAGGGTGATGGTGATGTGCTTGCTGATCAGCTGGGGATTGTTGATTCTAATCATTTTGAGATTGATCATGGGCCTCTCTGTATTGGCCTTTTGGGAAGTTGAAAGGACTTCCCATGTTGCTGATGTGGGATTGTGCCAGGTGCACAGGTTCAGTGTGAGTGTGTGTATTGAGTCGAGAGTTCGTGGCCAATGTAACTTTTGGTGGGTCAAAGGGGTCAATGGGTTTGGAAGGATCAATAGGTTCACAAGGATTGATAGGATCAAAAGGATCAATAAGGTAGCGGAAATTGTCAAGAATATCGACCCAAGTAAGTGACCTTCCAAAGTTTTGTTGATCTGGAAGAAATGAGTTATGTTGATCTTGAAATAATAGTTTAGGTTGTCTTTGAAACAAGGGATTATAACACTACTGGAACACCAATTTCTGATTTAGAATGGGATCTATACTAAATGGAGAGGAGGAACGTGAGGATCTCTCTTGACTATCAGATTGAACAATAGGTTTTGAATGACCTCTTACTTGATTACGAGATCTACCTTTGCTTATTCCGAACCACGAATGGGAAATACATTGCCAATTCTAGTCATAACAGGCATATATGAAGATGAAACAAGAGAGGACTTAGGATCCAACTCATAATTTTGTCTCTAGAAATAGAGAAAAGGAGATAAAGGCTAGAAAAACCAAGATGTGAAATGCACATGGCATGAATCATCGAGAGTATGGCTAGAATAGTCGAGATGTGACTATCGCGTCGCAAGGTCCAAAAGCACAGAAAGGTAGGATAGAGAACAAAGAGAAAAAATTATTTTGAGAAAGAATCAGTTAGTTTGCAACTCAAGACAATTAGTTTCAGACTGCAGATGATAGGGAAACAAGCAATCAGATCTTAGACAAAGATCAGATCAGGCGAAAAACTAATCAGTCAATGAGAAATAGCTCGCTATATTGGGACACCAGGGTACAGATTCACGTGAGAAAGTGTTATGCTTAACTGCATGTGAGAAAATGAAAGCTCACATGAGGAAATGCTCAGTTTTTGGAATCTCGTGTGAGAAAACTCCAGGGTTTGAAAAATTGACTCAGATTTTGAGACACAGTCAGGACTGTTCTTTGATAGAATTTCCAGATTTAGGACATTTTTATGACAGTTCAAATCAACAATCTCAGTTTGAATGTGACAAGCAATCGTTAACAAGCACAAAGTTTTGATCAAGCAATAGTGACGCAAGAAGTAGTTGCAAATAGTTCTACCAAGGACAAGGCAACTTGGCAGAATCATGGGAGTCTTTGTTTAATCATGACCGGATAGTTTAAGACTTGAAACAAGCACTTATTTGTCCCCACAAAAAAATGGTAGAGAAAACAAAATATGTGCCTCACTGCTTATGTGTATGTGTGCACCTCACATAGCCGTGTCACCCCCTAGAGGGCGTCTATGTTTTTGGTGTTTCCAAGAACTAAATAATATATGTTTGAAGGTTACCCTTAAAGTAGGGGCTAGGGTCATATACCATCTCAAGCGTCCATGTGCATACCTATGGTGAGAATCTAGGGGATAGATTCTTCCCCCTCCCTGCGCAAATATTATGTCTCCTTTTGGAGGTGATCCAGATAGGCAACTAAATAAGAAAGTTTTTAGTGGGCTTCCATTCACAATAAACTTTGGTATCCCCAATATAGGGCTGGAGCCTCATAGCCACACCAACACTTGAAATTCATACACCCCCACAAGCAGGGCTGGGAATGGCGCCACTCAGTACAATAGACAAGGCTTTCTCAAGATGATAGTCAAAATCATGAGAAAGAAGTTACCATGGCTTTGGAGTCTTTGGACTCGACAAAGCATACTTTATTATAGTCAGGTGGAATCACTGGCAATAGGTGTGTACTCACTTGGGTCATTCCTGGAGGTTCAACTTCTGGCAAGCCCTCTAAAGGTGACACAAAAATTGGCTCAGATTCGAGGGTCAGATTTTTTAATTCTCTCAAAGAGAGAAGAGAATGCTTCTCTACCTCTTCACTTTACCCAAACATGCAAGACATATTCATCACCGAGCTAAATCTCCTCCAACCAATTCACAAGCTTTTGGGTTTCTTATTCTCTCAAAAAGAGAAGAGCATAATCCCCCGACAAGTGAACGTGCTAAAGGTTTGTTACCTTTCCTTGCTTCCCTACATCTCCATCATGTTAGCAATGTCTGGGTCTTGGATTCATCCATGGGCATAACTTCCATGTAATGAAGAGCCTATTCCCCTATTTTGCTATCAAGATTCCCAAGAAATTTTAACAAGGCCCTAATTATACTATGTGATGAAAGCAGTAAACAAGCACAACATTTTAAAATGATCTTCGATGACCGTCCTGCAAGAAAACCCTTAGCAAGTTTATATCTTCGTCAAGTGACCTATAGACCACTGTTATGCTGTCAGATAAATTAGAGAGATAAAAATAGTAGCATGTGAAAATAATTAGGAAAACAGTAACAGTAATTGCAGAAACTGTGAAATTCCAAAGACTGTCACCAAGTCTCACGTGAGGAAGTACAAGGTTTTACGTGAGGAAATACAATAGCTGGTGCAAGAAAGTGCTTTTTTGTGTGAGATATTGCTAATGAAAGAACAAATTCATGCGGTACACTCATAATTCTTACACAAGAATTCATACACAGAAAAGTACGGACGTACGACATAGTATAAAATTTTGTCAGAGAATTTTTGAGAGTGAGGTCAGAAATCAATTTTTTGCCCCACAGTGGGCGCCAAAATGTATGTGTTTTAATGTTGACCTCTAAATCAGCCACAACACAACATACTCATTGCTCAATCATTGAATCATGAAGATGAACATGAATTTCTCATTCCACAATATCGATCGAATCGACCTGTTGCCTCCTATTTAGTTGGGGTGCTTAATTACTCTTAGAACGAGAGCCAAAAACCATAGAACATTGCTAAAATGGAGGAGTTGAAATCTTTGAGAACTGAAATGATATTTATTCTATATGAGAGATGTAATTGTTATCTAGGAATGAAGATTCAGATTTTAAGCTAAGAAACTTGAAAGAGATAACAAAGTTAAGCTACTTGATAAATAAACAAACTAAGTTGAGATGAAGATTAAGCTAAATGAGATTACACTAAATATGCAATAAAAGCTTGGAAATATGAGAGAATTGAGATAATAATTCACTATAGTTTTGGTACTCTAAAATTGGAAAGAAGGTCTATAATATAGAAAAGCCTGAAGAGATGATGAAGAGTTTCTTGGGAAGAAACGACTGACTCTTCATCTTCATGGAGGAAGGTGAGACAAATATGACGGAATTATTTAATTAAATAAATGAATTATTGCCACATGGTTGTATTTTCACATTGTTTGAATTATTAAATTCAAGTGAGGATAATCCATTCAAATAACCAAATAGTATTTAATTCCCTTGATGTGTATTAGCTAAAGGGGATGGGATTAATTTAATTAAAAAGCACTTAGGACTTTAGAATTAAATTAATTAATCATAGGGATTTTTAGCTAATAAATCTTAAAAATTTAGGAATTAAATATAGTGTAAGATTTATGCAAATTTAGGTTTTTTGCATTTGACACTATGTCAATTAAAGACAATTAGGAAGGAGAATTTGCCTAGTACAATAGGACTTCGATGATGAGAATTTGAAGAAATGCACCAAAATTGATTAGAATTGTAAGGTGCCAATTTTGGGGTATTACAATAGTAAGTGATGGACAACCATCAACATTACCCCCTAAAAGAGCCATAAGTCATAGGATAGATTTCATACCCGGAGCTACCCTACCTAATAAATCATCTTACAAGATGACCCGTCAACAAAATGAGGATATTGCTAGGAAAATAGAAGAACTCCTAAACCAAGGCCTTATCAAGAAAAGTATTAGCCCTTGTGTCGTACCCACTATCCTAGAACCTAAGAAAGGAGGAACATGGAGGCTTTGTACTGATTCAAGAGCCTTAAATAGGATAACCATTTGGTATAGGTTCCCCATTCCTAGGATTGAAGACCTAATGGATTGTCTTGGTGAAGCCAAGTACTTTAGCAAAATAGACTTGAAGAGTGGCTATCACCAAATTAGGATACATGAGGGAGATGAATGGAAGACAACCTTAAAAACCAATGAAGGTTTGTATGAATGGCTTGTCATGCCATTAGGATTGTCTAATGCCCCCTCCACATTCATGAGGCTCATGAATGAAGTCCTCAAAGACTACATTGGAAAATTTGTAGTAGTATATCTTGATGATATACTGATTTATAGTAGGACAAGACAGTAGCATCTTCAACACCTTGAGACTATCTTCAAGAATTTGCATGAAGAGAAGTTGATGATCAACTTGGAGAAATGTGAGTTCATCAAAACAAACCTAGTATACCTTTGGTTTGTTCTCTCTCATGGAAATCTGAAAATGGACAAGAGTAAAGTGAAAGCCATCATGAATTGGCCTACTCCAAGGATAGAAACAACGGTAAGAATTTTTCATGGCCTTGCTCAGTATTATAGGAAGTTTATAAGACAGTTTAGTGCTATTTGTGCACCTATGTTGGACACAATCAATGGAGGGATGAAGAATAAGTTTATATGGAATGAGAAATCCACCAAGAGCTTTGATTTGCTAAAAGGAAAAGATTGCTACCCAACCTGTTTTAGTCTTGCCAAGCTTTGAGAATCTTTTCACCATTGAGTGTGATGTAAGCAATGTGGCTATTGGAGCTATCCTAAGCCAAGAGGGTAGATCAGTTGCATTTCATTCAGAAAAGTTGAGTGAAGCTAAGAGGAAGTACTCTTCCTATGACCTTGAAATTTATGCATTAGTTTAGGCTTTAAGGAAATGGAGACACTATTTACTTCTCAAGGAGTTCATAGTCTACTCGGATAATCAAACTTTAAGTTTCTTGAACTCTCAAGAAAAGTTGAGTCACAAGCACATGAAGTGGGTCGAATACCTGCAAGCATACACATTTAACATCAAACACAAGAAAGGAGTACTCAACAAGGTGCCAAATGCCTCAAGTAGAAGAGCTCTTACCATTCAAGAGATTCAATTGAAGAGCATGGGAATAGATCATTTCAAGTATCTATATGCTGATGATCAAGAATTTACAGACATTTATAAGGTATGCGCTGAATACTAGAATCATTTTCATAGCAAGTATGTTGAATACACTTTGCAAAGAAATCTTTTTTTCAAAGGAAATCAGTTATGTGTCCCTAGAGGGCCTATTACGGAGAACTTGATTTAGGAAAAGAACAATGGTGCATTGAGTGGTCACTTTGGGATCACTAAGACCCAAGAACTTGTTCAAAGGTTCTATTATTGGCCAAGAATGAATCTTGATGTTAGGATGTATGTGGAAAGTTGCATTGTATGTCAAAGGGCCAAAGGTAGTGTAGGATTTCACAAACGTGCAAATCCACAAAACGCCAAGATCACCTGCAAGCAAAATACCAGAAGCTGGAGCGAAACCTGTGAGAGAGAGTGAGCTAGGGTTTTGAGAATCTCAGCGGAGTGAGAACAAAATTATATTTCTCAAAAGAATGAATACAATAATTACAAAAAGCGGCTTATAAGGTGAGAAACCCTAAATCCGGAGAAAGCTAGGTTTGTGCATTTAATAATTAATAAACATATTAATTATTATGCACCTAAATGACAAGCTTAAGTGAAAA
>MU228040.1:271314-311149 GCA_018584345.1 Thuja plicata
TATATATATATATATATATATATATGTGTGTGTGTGTGTGTATATATACATATATATGTATATATGGATGTATATGTGTGTATATATGTACATATATGTATATGTACATGTATATATGTATATATATGTATGTATATGTGTATATATGCATGTATATGTGTATATATGCATATATATCTATATATACATGTATTTATTATGTATATAATATATATGTACATATTGATGTAAGATAGGGCATTACACATTCTTTATCTCCGTAGAAATCTTCATCTCACATTCTTCATTTATTTTCCTCAATCTTCATCCAAGATATCACATAATGTTGCCATGCCATCATCATATACGTATACAAAATACATTCACCACCGACCAATAAGAGATAATCTTCTTCTGCGGTTTTTCCAAGGCTTGTATATATATGTATGTATATGTGTATATATGCATGTATATGTGTATATATGCATCATGTATGTGTGTATATATGCATATATATCTATATATGCATGTATATATTATGTATATAATATATATATACATATTGATGTAAAATAGAGCATTACACATTCTTTATCTCAGTAGAAATCTTCATCTCACATTCTTCATATGCATTCTTATCTTCATCCAAGATATCACATAATGTTGCCATGCCATCATCATATACGTATACAAAATACATTCACCATCTTTTCAAATCGGTCACTGATTCTCTCTTGGGTCACCGACCAATAAGAGAGAATCTTCCTCTGCGGTTTTTCCAAGGCTTGTATATACATTCCACCACCTTCGCGGCCTGATTCCAACACAAATGTGCTAAGACAAAGTTCACCAGCTTTTCAATCATCGGATATGATTTTCTTCACTTTTGAGAACAACTACTGATATCTTTGGCCCTCACATATATAAGTAACTCTGCAACAAGATCGTTCTCGGGCCTTCTTCCAATTGTGATCTTCAAAACATTCCTCTTTCGGTCTCCACGCGGGCGTGACACTCTATCACTCTTTCGATAGTTGCTGCAGATTCTAAACCGGAGAAATCATAGGGTAACGGTTCTGGATAATCATTTCAACTCGAAGACATTCGAGAACTAACGCTCGGTCTTTAGCATCATCCCTCTGTCAAATGAAACTGACACATGAAAATTTTTCTCATGGCGCTAGCATACGTCCTCTACATCGGGACTGTCATAAGAATTCGAACCATAACAATCTATTTAGATATCGTTTATCAATAACTTAGGCCCCGATACATATCGCTTTTACATTCTTTATAAAAGAAAACTGAAAGCAAGAAATCAATGATCTTCCCTTAATACAGAGATACAATGCCAGACCGAAACTATACGATATAACAACCATCCAAAGGAACTATGAATCGATCTGCAGAAGCATTAAGAAAGGGACTCTATCAAGATTTGAAAACTCAAAAGATAAACTTCATAATACGGTATTTCATTACAACCATTTGAATACATAACCTTACTGGTGGCTCTCTAGCGGGAGGCCAGAGAGCCCTGATTCCTTAGACTATTCTCTATTAACCTCTATTAAATATCTATCTATTATATCCATCCCTCGATTACATTATGAGATGTCTATTTAAAGACCATCCTGCTCTCTTTTTAAAAATATTCGCGGGTAGTTATAACCGTCTCCATGATTATGTAATGTTATCTATTAATAGACAACCTTGACAGTTACATAGAATTGTATATCTACCCGATGACACGTGCTACTCCCATTCTTCTTTAGGTTACAAATGTCATATGATGCATTTATAATGCAATTTTAAACTCTTTAACCCATATATATATATATATACATGTGTGTATGCCATATATATTTACATATATGTATGTATGTATGTACATGTCATATGTATGTATGTCATATGCATGTAGGTATGTCATATGTACATGTATATGTTTGTATGTATGTATGTATGTATGTATATGTATATGTATGTATGTCATATGTGTGTGTGTGTGTGTGTGTGTGTCATATATACATTTACGTGTATGCATTTGTATGTATGTATGTATGTATGTACATATATGTACATATGTATATATGTATGTATGTACGTATGTATATATACATGTGTATATATGTATGCCATACATGTATGTATGTATATGTAATTGTAAATATGTTTGTATATACATATATGTATATGTATGTATGTATATGTACTTGTAAATATGTTTGTATATACATATATGTAAATGTATGTATGTCTTATGTATGTATGTATGTATGTATGTACATATATGTACATATAGACATATATGTATGTATGTATATGTATGAATGTCATATGTATGTATATATGCATATGTATATGTCATATATATACATGTATACATATGTTGTCACATATACATATATGTATGTACATACATGTGTATATGTGTAATTGATTAAAATGTAATTGATTTTACTTTGAAATAATTAGGAAAACATATATGTAGACTTCATTTGAGAGTAAATAAAATCTTTTAGGATGGAAGATGCACTAATTTCCCCTGAGGAACTATTTGCACGCACTAATAGAGAAATTGAAAGGTTGCAAGATTCCATAAATTATCCGACTAGCTCTATTGTCTATAAGAGAACATGTCAATCCATACTTACTAGCTTGATTAGTATTAGGGATGACATTCATGGTACCACTCCCTATGCCCCAGCTATTATAGATGACATACTTGAGAGGAAGAGACAAGAGGTTGGCGGTGGTCTTTCTCACAAGGAGGTATAGGCTTTAGTGCCTAAAGAAACCCTGAAAAGGGAAGTTTTCCCATCTTATCAGACTTACACTATGTGAAGAGATATAAAGTTACGAGGTGTCACAATCTTTCCATATCAACATTGATATACCCATGATTTCTAGTTTTTAATGGTCGTTATCCAAATAACGACCAGATTCCATTATACTTTGCACAACAGTTTTTTCTCGAGGTTTGTTTAGGGAGGTTAGTTAATTACAATAATTTTCTGTCACATCTACGATAGGGGCATGGCCGACTTGATGATAGAGATTCTTTTCGTCGAGGAGATCACTAGAGGCCAGTACACAGGGCCATTGTTGGTTAGAGGACACCTGCTATAGCTCCTTCTTTGGGACTTGTTGCAGATGATGTTATTCGTAGCACCCAGATTTGAGGTGCGATTGATAGTGATGGGGAGCTCTTCTCCTAGAGCCTTCTAGCTCTCTCCAAGACCTTCACTTGGCCTTACTTAGGGTCTCTTTCTCTACCCTAACTAGATGATTCCCTTACCAATCCCCTAACTCCCTAAGAACTTCCCACCAATTGAAAAACTCCTCTCTATACTATAATCCATAGCTTTCTTGCCTCCATGGCTTTTTAAGATTTCTATCACTCCACTGGTATCAAGTACCTAAATATGAAGTTTTCAACACTCCTTAGGTCTATCTCAACTCCTATGGATTCAATTTGATGAATCCCTCAACCATTTGGCATTCGAGTTCACCATTTAGTCTTTTAGGCCTTGTAGCCTTTTTAGGCCTATTAGCCCTCCTAATCATTGAAAATGTGATTTTCCTTCCGAACTCCCTTAACAACCCTAGACAAAAAGTGCATATTCTTTGTGGGTTTTTCCTACACTTCAATATTTTCTAGGTCTCTGATCTCACCTCTATCAATACAGTGTACTTCTACCAAACCCCTAAAAATAACGATTTCAAAGGCATGTAGACTAATTTGGTAATTTGGTCTTCTTTCTCCAATCAATTGGTCTCCTCTAAACTTCTCCTTCCACAAGAAGGTCTAGACCACATGCCTCTACACTCCTCAAATGTTTATTGGCTCATACCAATCACTCTACAATCTCCATTGCCACTGTCTTGTTCAATTACTCTAGCCAAAATGCTCACCACTCACCTAGGGCCTGAATGTTCTCGAGCTTCCCTTGCACTCACACACTCCAAAATCCATATCTCAATAGTATATACAAGGTCCTAGTGGATCCCAAGTTCTCATGAAGTTTTAGCCACGGGAACTCCAAAGAAACCCATTATTTACATAACTGGACCAAAATTGGCCAATGAACTTGCAAAACACAAATAATTTGACAAAACTTAACCAGAATGTATAAAATACCAAACTAACACCACACAAATCTTGGAAAATTCATTTCAAACACTATCCAATCATTCATTTAGTCCATTCAATCCAATAAAGTGATGGATGATGGCTTTGTCACAAAATTACACTATAAATTCTTCCTTTCTTGCAATCAGTCCGTACAATATGAGCACTAACTATCAGATTAGGGTTGGATTCATCTTATATAATCCTATCCCATATGTATGGACCATTTGGTTGGGATTTGGGAACCTTAATGGCTGATTCCTAAAATCTAGGAAATGTCATCATGACAACTTTAAAAGTTGTCATGACAACTTTGACAACTTTTCTCAAAATTGTAATTTACACATTTGGAGTATCCTAATTGGTTCCAAACTTTACTAGTTGAACTCAAATGGTTAGAAAACAACTAAACACTATAATTCTTCTCAATTTGGGACTTTGGTCAAATCTTTGACTTTTGAGTTGACTTCTAGGCCTTTAGACTCCTAGGAACTCCTAGAATCAACTAATCTCAAATTCCACAACCCTAATCTTTCCCAAACTTAAACACACCTCAAAACACACACTAGGGACTTTATATTTTAGTCCTTATTCATGGATGGTTGGCCAAACCAACCTAGAAGCCAAAATTGATTAAGATCTTTCAATAGACCTTAAGGGTGCTCCTACACCATACTCCCCCTGCAAGAAAGACAAGTTAGGGTACTGTTGGTGTCAGGAACTCCTCACTGATTCCATGCTTCTTGAAGTCACTCTCATCTATTCAAGTGGCTTCTGACTCTGGTTGTTTATTCCACTACACTAGATGCTCCATGTAGATCTTATGTCTTGTTTTCTTTTTCACCCTTGATTCCAATATCTTCTCAACTTATGGTTTGTCCTATTCTAGATTCTTGAACTCTCCCATGTGCTTATGTACCTCTATCCTATACTGCATCTCATGCATATCTGGCCTCTTATACTAGATCAAATCTTTCATATTGAACATAGGAGATATTGACATCTCCTTGGGCAACTCCACCTTGTATTCATTAGGTCCATACTTTGCCAATATCTTACAAGGTCCAATTCATTTCATTTGTAGATTTCTAGGTATCCCCTTCTCTTCTTCCCTCATCTTTCTTTGCCTTCAACTTTTGATTTGCCTCCATCAGGGTCTTTTTCACTTGCTCATGAACTTCCTTCATTGATTGTGCAAAATCATCAGCAAGCCCACTAACTCCCTCATATCCTTTGAGGTCTCTAAGTTCCATCACACCCCTTGGATGTGCCCCATACATAATATCAAATGGGTTCTTCCCTATAATTCTATTTGTACTATCATTGTAGGAAAATTCCACCTGTGGAATAACTTGCTCCCAACTTTTTCCATACTCCTTGGTCAGACATCTAAGCAAGTTCCCAAATATCCTGTTGATTACTTCAGTCTGCCATACATTTGAGGATGATAGGCAGATCCATAAGATAAGTTTCTACCTAATCTCTTCCATAGGGTCTTCCAAAAGTAACCCATGAAATTTACATCCCTATCTACAACAATGCTCATTGGTAGGCCATGAATCCTTACTACTTCCTTGAAAAACAAATAAGCAATATGGCTGGCATCATGAGTTGTTTTGCATGGTATAAAGTGGCTCATTTTACTAAATCTGTCGACCTCTACAAACACACTGTCTAAACTAGTTGGAGTGCTAGGTAACCCCACTATGAAGTCCATACTTATGCATTCCCAAGGTCTACTTGGAATGGGTAATGGTTGGTAAAGTCCTACATTAGATGAAGTGTCTTTATCCTTCTTACATATGCTACACTTCTCCACATACCTTCTTACTTCCTTCTGCATCTTTGACCACCAATAAAATCTCTCTACTAATTCCAATGTCTTATTCAACCCAAAGTGTCCACTTAAGCTTCCATTATGTTTCTCCTGTATACGGATCTCCCTCATAGAACCTCTTGGAACACATATTTTCTTTCCTTTGAATAGAAACCCATTCTACAATGTATACTCTACAAACTCACTATGAAAGTGATTCTCAAGATTCTGACACACTCTGTATATCTCAGAGAAATCTGAATCTCCCTCATATAGGTCCTTAAAACCTTCAACCCCTGTACTTTGAAGTTGAATCTCTTGGATGGTAAGTGGTGAAGGAGCACCCCTAAGAAGCCAGCTGGTTATCTCATTTTGGTGTGACAAAGTGTGAAAGACCCTCTTGAAGGACATTGTAAATATATAAGGTCATGTGGACCAAGTGTGGTGTGAGTAGATCTTGTTAGTGCTCACTTTTTAGGCTAAAGGCTTTCAATCTAGTTCATTTAATGCACTGTACTTGATGATGTCATCAAATGGAAAGTTGGTGTAGGGGATGTTCTTAGGGTCCTTGGATACCCTAGGAGGTCTAACTTAGGTTAGCTAGGTTATATTAGAGTTAAATCACTCAAAGAGTAAAAATATGTAAAAGATGTAAAAATGTTACTATGCAACATTTGCAACTTTTCAAAAGTTGCTAACAACATTTGGTTGTCTTAAGGATTTCAGTGTTTAAGGTGGATAAAGTTTATCCAAGGGGTTAGACACATGAGGTAGACTATATATGCTAAGAAAACCCTAATTTGATGGTTCAGAGGTCATTGTGTATAGACTGAATACTAAGAATGCAGTGAGTTTTAATGTAAACATTGTGAAAGTTAGCTTGTATGGATTGAATTTGGTACTATAACTAGTGGAATCCATTGTTTGGCATGTCATTGTGTTGTTCTAGTAGATAGTTTGTTTTGTAGATACGTTTCCTTTTCTTTTTGTAAATTCTTTTGTTTTGTACAGTCTGTTGTCCATTTTTGACAATGTTGCAAAGATGTGGACCTAACTCCAATCCCCACTGTTGGCTTTGTATGGCCTCTTGGGGATGGAGACTAGGTTCATTGAGATTCAAGATTCCACAAGGTGGAGCTCTACAAGTGAGTGCACTGATTTTTAATGTCTTGCCCTAGGTGAGCTATGGATGAAGCCTGACTAGGAAGACTGTGTAAAAGAAGTTAGAAATTGTAGGAGGGATGTGTTCATGATCCAAGAAGGCCATGGATGTGTTGGTGTGTGTTGTGTAGGTACTCAAGAACAAGGAGGAGTTCCCAAGAAACCTTGTTTCCAAGTTTTGAAGCCAAAGACCACAGACTCGTCTAGAACCATGCAAAAAGCCCTATTTCTGAAACAGGGTGTACGAACATAGTTGGGACCTAAAACCAAGAAAATATTGGAGGTCTTTCATCATATGTGTGAATTTCCAAAACACATTTGGAGGTCCTTTGAAAATTTTCACCAGTAATTGCAGATTCCTAAATTGTAGGAGGCCTAATTGGTGAAAAAAGGCTACAAGGCCTAAAATATAGGAAATAAGTGAGCGATGGAGAAATGGATGAACTTGGCAAGTTCAGACCCAATTTGGGAGTCAAGAATGGATTTGAATGAATCTCTAGTCCTCCTTCAATACAAACCAATGGTTAGGGCTTGGGAAGCATAGGTGAGGAGAGTTCTTGCAGAGAGAAAAGATTAGGAACCTAACAAGATAGGAAGATTCTTGGTAAAGGGAAGGAATAGGTTCTTTCTGAGTGTTAGAGGGTGGATTGAGGAAAACCTAAGAGGTACTAGGAGTGACCTAAGTTTGAGTTCAAGAAAACTCAGGAGGTAGCTAGGAGTCTCCTTATCAGAGTGGTATCAGAGCATAGGTTCAAGATTTGGGATAAGAAGTGTTGCAGCTAGTGAATGTGGCAGACCAAAGAATCAAGTGAAGAGTCAAGTGCATCTAGAAAGATGGTGACCAATGCCAAATTGGCCAAGAAGGTTGAAGAACAAGAAGAAGATAATTGACTGCTAAGGGAGATATTGGCTCAATTTGGGTGAAGTCCAAGACAAGGCAGATAAAGTGAAGGACAAGATAGATTAGAAAGAAGAGAAAAAAGCCAAGGAGAAGGAGTTGGACTTAGAGGAAGAAGAACCTACTTGTGACCCTGTCTTACCAGAAGAATCCTTCTTGAAGGCACTCAAGGGCTTAAGTGGAAAATCCTTGGAGGGTGTACCACTTTTTAGTAAAAAAAAGGATGTTGATCTAGTCATAGACTGGATAGACAGTCTTGAGAATCATTTCGAATGTGATGGCATAATAGATGCTCAAAATTTAAAGGTGGCTAAGTCTAGGTTGAGAGGACCAGCACTTACCTAGTGGAAGTATGTTCAAACTGAGAGAGAGAAAGAGGGAAAGAACCCTATTGTTACATGGAAAGGCATGTTAGCTAAGCTAAAATAGACTTATTTACCTGATGATTATGAGGTGCAGATGCATAGAAGTAGACAAAACCTCAGACAGAAAGACCTAGATGTTCAAGCATATATCGAGGAGTTCCAAAATTTATGCTTAAGGTCAAAGATAGTGGAGGACGATTCTATCAGATTGGCTAGATTTCAGAATAAACTCAAATGGTCTATCCAAGAAGAGATGAGTCTTACTACCCTAACAAGTGTGAGACAATACTATCAAATGGATTTGAAGATAGAAGAGAAAAGCAAAAGAAAACATGATTAGACCTCAAGGGGAAGAGGTAGAGGAAAAGAAAACAAAGGACATAGAGGTAGCTTTGCAGGCATAGGCAGTGAGTATAGATCTCAAGGAGAATCCAAATTGACTGAGATAGTCAATGAAACTAGTGGAAGAGGAAGTATGAATAGAGGTAGAGGTTTCCAAGGTGGAGAAAGAGGCAAGTTTGGAGGTTCAGGGAGAGCTTCACACTTTTCAAATATGAAATGTTTTCATTTTAATCAACTAGGCCATCCAGCCTATAGATTCCCTGAGAAGGCTTCAAGTTCACATGGTGAGAAGAGGGTAAACTACATTGCCCAAGAAGAGACTAATAGTGTTAAAGCTCCTGAAATTAACCTTGATTTAGAGAGTGTGGAGAATCTAATGATTATGAGAATACTCATTAAGGAGCTTGTCAAAGAGGAAGCTAAACAAAGGAAGGAATTTTTCAGAGTGAAGTGAAAAATACTTGGAAAAGTTTGCAAGATGATTGTAGACTCAGGGTCTACTGATAAGAATATCTCAGAGGAGGAAGTCAGAAAACTAGGATTGACCAGAATACCTCATACAAACCCTTATAGAGTCACATGGTTGAATAAGGGACAACATGTTCTTGTAAATGAGCGAGCATGGGTTGATTTTTCAATAGGCAAATATGTGGATAGAATCTTGTGTGATATACTCCCAATGGATGCATGTCACCTACTCTTAGGTAGGCCATGGAAATTTAATAGGAAGATATTTCATGATGGAGAGAAGAACTCTTATACTTTCAAGAAATATGGGGTCACTTACAAAGTTTAGTCACTCATGGATGATGAGGGGTCTACATCAGCAAGACCTAATGTCGTATTACAAGGAGGTAAATAATACATGCATGAAGTAAAGAATGGAGAATTAACACACTATGCTATCATGATTAATCCTAGTGAAGAGAAGGTGGTGGAACAAGCACGATTACCAAAGGAAGTGCCAAAGTTATTGAAGGAGTTTAAGGACATAGTTAGTGATGGGTCACCTGCAATGCAACCACCTCCTAGAGCCATAAGTCATTAGATTGACTTTATACTAGGAGCATATCTACCAAATAAAGTTTCATAAAGGGTGACTCCTAGCCAAAAAAAGGAGATAGCTAGTCAAGTCCAAGAACTTTTGGACCAAGGTCTAATTAGACAAAGCATTAGCCCATGTATAGTGCCAGTAGTTCTAGCATCCAAGAAAGGAGCTAAGTGGAGGCTTTGTACAGATTCAAGGTAAATTAATAGGATCACTATAAGGTATAGATTTCCTATTCCTAGGATTGAAGATCTTATGGATTGTTTGGGAGGAGCAAGGTACTACACCAAGTTGGATTTGAAAAGTGGGTACCGTCAAATCTGAATTAAGGAGGGAGATGAATGGAAAACTACATTCAAGATGACAGAAGGGCTCTATGAATGGTTGGTCATGCCCTTTGGGCTTAGAAATTCTCCAAACACCTTTATGAGGTTGATGAATGAAGTGTTGAAAGACTACATATGCAGATTTGTAGTTGTGTACCTAGATGATATCCTATTTTTTAGTAAGACCAAGGAGGAACACCTCCAACATTTTTAGATTGTGATGAAGAAACTTCATGAGGAGAAGTTGTCCATTAACTTGGAAAAATGTGAATTTATTAAGCAAGAGCTGATCTATATTGGTTTTGTGGTGTCTCAAGGAACCTTGAAGATGGATCCTAGTAAAGTTGAAGCAATACTAAATTGGCCTACCCCTACATGTAGCACTGAGGTAAGGATCTTCCATGGACTTGCCCAATTTTATAGGAAGCTCATTAGAGGTTTTAGTGAAATATGTGCACCAGTCCTAGATAAAATTAAAGGTGGAGTGAAAACTAAATTCAAATGGACTCCAGAGGCTGGTAAAGGTTTTGAGTGGTTGAAAAAGAGAGTAGCTACACAACCTATTTTGGTTTTGCCAAACTTTGATTATTTATTCAACCTTGAATGTGATGCAAGTGGCATAGCTGTTGGGGCAGTATTGAATCAAGAGAATATGCTAGTGGCATTTTATAGTGAAAAGTTGAATGAGGCTACAAAGAGATATTCTTCTTATGACCTAGAATTATATGCATTGGTACAATCCTTGAGAAAGTGGAGGCACTATCTGTTACCAAAATAATTTTTGGTTTATACTGATAACAAATCTTTGAGCTTTATCAATTCTTAGGAGAAGTTGAGCAATAGACATCTCAAATAGATGAAATATTTGTAGGCATATACCTTCACTATAAAACATAAGAAAGGATAGTTGAATAAGGTGGCTGATTCTTTGAGTAGGAGACTCTTGATAGTCCAAGAGGTACAGCTACAAAGCATAGGCTTAGAGAGCTTTAAGGATATTTATGAAGGAGATGAAGACTTCTCAAAAGCATACAAGGTCTGTAACGACTTCAAAAACCATCTCCATAGTCAATTTGCAGACTATACTATTCAGAATGATCTCTTTTTTAGAGGAGGAAAGTTATGCATTCCTAAGGGATCTATGAGGGAGAATGTTATCCAAGAGAAGCACAATGGGAGCTTAAGTGGGCATTTTGGCCTAAACAAAACACTAGAACTAGTGCAAAGGTTCTATTATTGGCCTAAGATGTAGAAGGACATCAAGAAGTATGTAGAGCAATGCTTGGTTTGTCAAAAAGATAAAGGTACCTCAATTAATGTAGGTTTGTATCAACCTATACCCAGTCCTAATAGCCCTTGGGAATGAATTAGTATGGATTTTGTGGTTGGATTGCCTAGAACCAAGATTGGTTTAGGTAGTATATTTGTGGTTGTAGATAGGTTTATCAAGATGAGCCACTTCATTACTTTCAAAAACACTCATGATGCCAGTCACATTGCACATTTGTTCTTTAACAGGGTGGTATAGATTTATGACTTGCCCATAAGCATAGTATCTGACAGAGATGTAAAATTTATGGGTCATTTTTGGAAGACCTTGTGGACAAGGTTAGGAAAAAACCTATCATTTGGATTAGCCTACCATCCCAAAACTAATGGTTAGACTGAAGTTATTAATAGAGTGCTAGGTAATCTCCCTAGATGCTTGACAAATGAGTATGGAGTGATGTGGGATCAGTTGCTACGACAGGCAAAGTATGCCTATAATGACAGTGTTAATAGAACAACAGGAAAAAGCCCTTTTGAAATAGTTTAATGGCTACACCCTAGAGGTGTGTTGGAGTTAAGACACTTGTAAAATGAAGAAGGAAGGAGTGCATATGCAGAAGACTTCACCCAGTCACTGAAGGAGGTTCATGACCAAGTGAAGAAGCAGCTCCAAGAGGCTACACAAAGACTGAAAGCCAAAGTTGATGAAGGAAGAAGAGATATTTAGTTTCCTATGGGTGATCTTGTGATGGTACATCTTAACAAATCTAGGTTGCAAAAGGGAGTGCCCACAAAAATTCAAATGAGGAGGATAGGTCCTTGTAAGTTTATAGAAAAGTATGGAAAAAATGCCTATAGAATAGACTTACCATCAGACTTGGAAATGTCTCCTATTTTTAATGTGCATGATTCGGTATAGTATAAAGAGCCTACATCAGTACCAACCGAATCACAGTCATATAGTAAAGATATAACACAAGATGTTCAAATTTCCCATGCACCTAAACCAATGGCTATGAATATTTTAGACTCTAAAGTGAAGAAAAAGACCAAGCAAGGAACTTACATGGAGCATCTCATTCAATGGGAAGGAAAGTCAGAAGTTGAAGCTACTTGGGTAGCTGAGAATGAATTCAAGAAGCAGGGAGTTGATCTTAAGATCCTGTCCCCAGGGGTGACTTAAGTTCTTAGCCTTGGTAGTATGGTGTAGGAGCACCCCTAAGAAGCCAATAGGTTATCTCATTTTGGTGTGAAAAAGTGTGAAAGACCCTCTTGAAGGGCATTGTAAATATATAAGGTCATGTGGACCAAGTGTGGTGTGAGTAGATCTTGTTAGTGCTCACTTTTTAGGCTAAAGGCTTTCAGTCTAGTTCATTTAATGCACTGTACTTGATGATGTCATCAAATGGAAAGTTGGTGTAGGGGATGTTCTTAGGTTCCTTGGATACCCTAGGAGGTCTAACTTAAGTTAGATAGGTTAGATTGGAGTTAAATCACTCAAAAAGTGAAAAGATGTAAAAGATGTAAAAATGTTTCTATGTAACATTTGTAACTTTTCAAAAGTTGCTGACAACATTTGGTTGTCTTAAGGATTTTGGTGTTTAAGTTGGATGAAGTTTATCCAAGGGGTTGGATACATGAGGTAGACTATATATGCTAAGAAAACCCTAATTTATGGGTTCAGAGGTCATTGTGTACGGAGTGAATACTAAGAAAGTAGTGATTTTTAATGTAAACAGTGTGAAAGTTAGCTTATATGGATTGAATTTGGTATTGTAACTAGTGGAATCCATTTTTGGGCTTGTAATTGTGATTTTCTAGCATATATTTTGTTTTGTAGTTACATTTCCTTTTCTTTTTGTAAATTATTTTATTTTGTACAGTCTGTTGTCCAGTTTTGATAGTGTTGCAAAGATGTGGACCTAACTCCATTCCCCATTGTTGGTTTTCTATGGCCTCTTGGGGATGGAGACTAGTATCATTTATCTTCAAGAATCCACAAGGTGGAGCTCTGCAAGTGAGTGTATTTATTTTTAAAGTCTTACCCTAGGCGAGCTGTGGATGAAGCCCGACTAGGAAGACTATATAAAAGAAGTTAGAAATTGCAGGAGGGATGTGTTCATGAGCCAAGAAGGCCATGTATGTGTTGGTGTGTGTTTCATAGGTACTCTAGAACAAGGAGGAGCTCCCAAGAAACCTTTTTTCCAAGTTTTGAAGCCAAAGACCACAGACTGGTCTAGAACGAAGCAAAAAGCCCTATTTATGAAACAGGGTGTACAGACAAAGTTGGGACTTGAAGCCAAGAAAATCTTAGAGGTCTTGCATTATATGTGTGAATTTCCTAAACCCATTTGGGGGCCCTTTGAGAATTTTCACCAGTAATTTTATATTCCTAAATTGTAGGAGGTCTAATTGGTGAAAAAGGCTACAAGGCTTAAAAGATAGGAAATAAGTGAGTGATGGAGAAATGGATGAACTTGGAAAGTTCAGACTCAATTTGGGAGGCAAGAATGGATTTGAATGAAACCCTAGCCCTCCTACAATACAAACCAATGGTTAGGGCTTGGGAAGCATAGGTGAGGAGACTTCTTGCAAAGAGAAAATATTAGGAACCTAACAAGATAGGAAGATTCTTGGTAAAGGGAAGGAATAGGTTCTTTCCAAGTGTTAGAGGGTGGATTGAGGAAACCCTAAGAGGTCCTAGGAGTGACCTAATTTTGAGTTCAAGACAACTCAGGAGGTAGCTAGGAGTCTCCCTATTAGTAAGAAGTCTCCTATTAAGGGCATCTACAAATTTGTTTTGCACCCTCTTCTTATGTTTGATGGTAAAGGTGTAGGACTGTGGGAATTCCATCCATTTGATGTGTCTCAAGTTAAGCTTGTCTTAAGTGTTAATGTAGCTCACTGCTTGGTTGTCTGTGAAGACAAAAAACTCTATTGGAAAAAGGTAATGGCTCCAATTTTTTACGGCTTGTGCAAGAGCATATAGCTCCAAGTCATAGGAAGAGTACCTAGACTTAGCCTCATTGAGTCTTTCACTTAAAAATTCCATATGCCTCCCTTCCTAATTTAGGATAGCTCCCACTGCAATGCTACTTGCATCACACTCTACAATGAAAGGCTTATCAAAGCTTGGTAATAGAAATATAGGCTGAGTAGCCACTTCCTTATTCAATCTCTTAAATCCATCATTAGCTACCTTTGTCCACAAAATTTTTTCTTTTAGTCCTCCTTTTATGGTCTCTAGGACTGGAGCACAAATCTCACTGAATCTCCTAATGAACTTCCTATAGAATTGGGCTAACCCATGGAAGCTTCTAAATTTTTTCCCTATCTTAGGAGTAGGCCAGTTCAATATGGCCTCTACCCTCTCCTTATCCATCTTTAAGTCACCCTTGGAAACCACAAAGCCAAGGTAGACTAGCTCTTCTTTCATGAACTCACTCTTCTCAAGGTTTATGGTGAGTTTCTCCTCCTATAATTTCTTCAACACTAACTCTAAGTGTTCCATGTGATCCATTTTATTTTTACTGAAAGTTAGGATGTCTTCGAAATAGACAACTACAAAAACTCGTATGTAGTCCTTCAATACTTCATTCATCACCCTAATAAAGGTGCTTGGTGCATTGGTAAGCCCAAAGGGCATCACTAACCATTCATACAACCCCTCTGTGTTCTTAAATGTAGAATTACACTCATCACCCTCTTTCATCCTAATTTGCTAGTACCCACTCTTCAAATCAATTTTAGAGAAGTACTTAGCAGCCCCCAAACAATCCATTAAGTCCTCTATTATAGGAATTGGAAATCTATATCTGGTAGTAATCCTATTTATTTCCCTAGAATTAGTACACATCCTCGACTTACCTCCCTTCTTAGGAGCCAACACCACTGAGACAACACATGGGCTAATTCTCTTCCTTATCAACCCCTAGTCCAAAAGTTCTTGAACTTGTCTAGCTATCTCCTTATTTTTCTCTGGTGTCATCTTGTATGCAGCCTTGTTTAGAAAAGATTGTCCTGGCATGAAGTGAATTTGATGAATTATCTCCCTCTTTGGTGGAAGGGTGGCTGGTGTACCTTCAAAAATTATGTCCTTGAACTGGTCCAACAGTTCTCTTACCTCCTGTGGTATAGGTGCTTTCTCATGAGACTCCTCCTCCTTTGGCTTTAGCAAGATTGCATAGCTCACCTCTTCTTCCTTCATATCCCTTAGTAATTCTTTTCCACTCAATAACATGGCACTGGATTGTTCCTTCTCCATTGTATCCTTTTCTAGTATGGATTGTATCTTGTAAGTGACCCCATTTTTCTTAAAGGTGTACTTATTATCTTTCCAAATATGGACTGCATCTCTATCATACTACCATGGTCTACCAAGCAACAGATGGAAATCATCCATTAGAAAAACATCACATAGTATCTTGTCCTGATACTTTCCAATAGAAAATTCCACCCACACTTGTTCATTGACTAAGATTTTCTAGCCCTTATTCAACCATGTGACCTTGTAGGGACATTCATGTGGAATTTTAGTGAGCTTTAACTTCTCTACTATCTCCTCTGATATAACATTGTATGTAGATCCTGAATCAATGATCACCTTATAGACTTTTCCCATTATCTTGCACTTGACTCTTTCTCTGAAATGAGCCCTTCTTTGCTTGTTTCCATAGTTATTGGGTTCTTTAATTATTATCGTTCTAAGCATCAAGCTTTCATCTTTCTCTGAATCCAGACTGACCTCTAAATGCTTGTTGTTGTCCTCCTCTTGGACATAGTTGATCCTCTTTTTTCCTTGTGAGGATGTTGGCTTATTTGGACACCTATATGCAGGGTGCTCCAACTGCCCACAGTTGTAACATTTCATGGAAGAGAAATGAGATCCTTTCCCAAAACCTCATGTCCTTCCTCTACCACTATTGTAAGAACCCCTTCCTCTATTATTGAATCCACCTCTATTGTTTGACTCCTACCCTTGATCTACAGATCGAGAGTCTCATTAACCCTTATTGTCATTGCATCTACCACTTGAATCTCCTTTATGGCCACCTCTATTGTCTCTACCCTTTCCTCTACCTCTGGAGCTAGAATCTTGTCTTTTCTTTAGTTTTTCTTCCACCTTCAAAGCCATTTGAAAACAACTATGAATGGAAGTCAGGGTAAAGAGACTAAGCTCTTCTTGAATGTTCCACCTTAATCCATTAAGGTATCTTTCCAGTTTAATGCTATATGTCTCCTAGATTCTTGATCTAAGGAAAAGTTTTTGGAATTCCTTGGTATAGGGTGACACATCTATTTCTTTTTTCCTAAGATTTTGTCTCTTCTTATGCAGCTGGATGTCATAATCCTCTGGAAGGTAATACTCCTTCACTTTTTCCAAAATTGTCTTCCAATTTGTTATGGGTTTCTTGCCCTCTTTCTCTCTTTCTTCCTGCAAGAAATTCCACCATGTAAGTGCTTGCCCTCTTAGCCTTGACTTGGCTATCTTCACCTTTTGGGCCTCTATAATCCCATCACATTCAAAGTGGTTCTCTGTTCCTTGAATCCATTCCATAACCATTTTAGCATCCATCTTGTCGAAGAAAATTGGGATGCCCTCTAGAACCTTTCCACTCAATGCCCTAAGTGCTTTGAGGAATGGTTCCTTAGGTAGAAGAGGATCAGGCTCTAGTTCTATTTCCTCTTCCACTAGTTTCTTTCCCGTATCTATCCCTTCATGCATATCTTCTGTCAAATTACTAGCAGTCTCAACCAATTCTACCATGTTGATCTTCATTTCCTCCATTGTTTCTTCAAGAAGCCTATTCTTGATTTTTTTCTCTGAAAATCTTTGGCCAACTCTACATTGGTCACCATACTGGACTCACCTATGGACTCACTCCAATCTCACATACACCAATTCAATCACGCAAGCCATTCAATAGCTCTGATACCAATTTGATGGGGATGTCTTCTCCTATAGCCTTCTATCTCTCTCCAAGATCTTCACTTGGCCTTACTTAGGGTCTCTTTTTTTACCCTATCTAGAGGATTCCATTACCAATCCCCTAACTCCCTAAGAACTTCCCACCAACTTCAAACTCCTCTCTATACTATACTCCATAGCTTTCTTGCTTCTATAGCTTCACAAGCTTTCTATCACTCCACTGGTGTCAACTACCTAAAGATGAAGTTTTCAACACTACTTAGGTCTATCTCAACTCCTATGGATTCAACTTGATGAATCCCACAACCATTTTCCATTCGAGTTCACCATTTAGTCTTTTAGGCCTTGTAGCCATTTTAGGCCTATTAGCCCTCCTATTCACTGGAAATGTGATTTTACTTCCAAACTCCCTTAACAACCCTAGAAAAAAGTGAATATTATTTGTGGATTTTTCCTACACTTCAATATTTTCTAGGTCTCTGATCTCACCTCTGTCAGTATAATGTACTTCTACCAAACCCCTAAAAATAAGGGTTTTAAAGGCATGTAGACTAGTTTGGTAATTTGGTCTTCTTTCTCCAATCAGTTGGTCTCTTCTAAACTTCTCCTTCCATAAGAAGGTCTAAACCACGTGCCTCTACACTCCTCAAATATTTATTGGCTCATACGAATCACTCTGCAATCTCCATTGCCACTGTCTTGTTCAATTACCCTAGCTAGAATGCTCACCACTTGCCTAGGGCCTGAATGTTCTCTAGCTTCCCCTACACTCAGACACTTCAAAATCCATATCTACATAGTATATAAAAGTTCCTAGTGGATTCCAAGTGCTCATGGAGTTTGAGCCATGGGAACTCCAAAGAAACCCATTATTTACATAACTGGACCAAAACTGGCCAGTGAACTTGCAAAACACAAATAATTTGACAAAACTTAACCAGAATGTACAAAATACCAAAATAACACCACAAAAAGATTTGAAAATACATTTCAAACACTACTCAATCATTAATTTAGTCCATTAAATCCAATAAAGTGATGGATGATGGCTCTTTCACAAAATTACACTGTGAATTCTTCCTTTCTTGCAATTAGTCCGTACAATATGAGCACTAACTGTTAGATTAGGGTTGGATTCATCTTATATACTCCTATCCCATCTATCTAGACCATTTGGTTAGGGTTTGGGCACCTTAATGGCTGATTCCTAAAATCTAGGAAATGTTGTCATGACAACTTTAAAAGTTGTCATGACAACTTTGACAACTTTTGTCAAAATTGCAAATTACACATTTGGAGTGTCCTAATTGGTTCCAAACTTTACCAATTGACCTCAAATGGTTAGAAAAAAACTAAACACTATAATTCTTCCCAATTTGGGACTTTGGTCAACTCTTTGACTTTTGAGTTGACTTCTAGGCCTTTAGACTCCTAGGAACTCCTAGAATCAACTAATCTTAAATTCTACAACCCTAATATTTCCCAAACTTAAACACACCTCAAAACACACAGACTAGGGACTTTATATTTTAATCCTTATTCATGGATGGTTGACCAAACCAACCTACAAGCCAAAACTGATTAAGATCTTTCAATATACCTTAAGGGTGCTCCTACACCAGATAGTGTGGGGGACATTGTAGTAGCTGCTGCATCCGTATTGAGCGATTAGGTTGGTCAGTAATTGATGTCTAAATGACACTCCAAATTGTTAGGTGGAGAATCCTCTAGCAGGACCACACATGACATGTATACTAAAATGGGCATCCCTTCTCTTTCTAGTCTAGAGGGAGTTACATGAGAGATAACATGGCTCACATTGTCTAGTTTGGTTGAGGATCTATTGGATGCATATGCATTTATAAAAGCATATCATGATATCCCCATATCGAGTGTTAGAGCTCATGTGGGTACTGTCAGATACACCTAGCCACATTGTTCTCACCTAGACCATGGCCATAGTGGTAGTGCTCGTGAGGATCCACCTACTAACCACTCTATTGCTACATAGTGAGAGACACAGCGTACAAACCCTTCAGTCAGTGCAGGGCACCAGTTCTCTGATGTTGGCCTTGAGGATGTTGACTTAACCATGGCCACTATAGGTTTCCTAGATTTTCTAACATATGATGATACAAATTCCATGCCATTGCAGTTGGTTAGTCAGTTGCATTTATCATTAGAGAGATGTGTGCAGTCTACGCATGTTGCAAATTCAGAGATGAGCTTGGACCAGATGCAGCAAAATCTTGATATCTTGGTTGATAGAATCGAGTCTACAATGTATGAGTACTATCAATTGCCACCATCTACACAGGTATAAATTATCAAATTATATATATTTAATGTTATAATTTAAGTTATTTAAATTTGCAATATTTCATCTAGATGCATGTAAATTAACTTTTTTCTCTACCAAGATATGCCTCTTGTTACTCCTACTTTGAGCACTGATTGTATATGTCATCGGCACTCACTCAATGATGAAACCAGTAGTGGACATGTGAGTTTTTAATTTATTGATGTGTGTACACATAGTACATGTGTTTCCACACTTTATAACATGTTTTCTTGTAATATTTTATCAAAATTAAAAAGATGTGTACATTTATATATATTAATTTTATTTGTCTTTCTCTAGAGGGATATGCAAATCCTTCACAACATGATAGTCACTCTGGGCATGATCTCTTAGTGAGTAGTCATCATGATGAGTCCTAGGAACTTTCATATTTGATCTAAACATATTACATACATACATATTTTTGATGTTATGTTTCATTTGATAGACTCTAGAGTCGATTGACATATGTATTGTACACTTTGATTTATGTTTGGCATGATTGACACATGTTTCATTCTTACAGTACTTGATCCCTATGTTTTATGTTTACATACTTGATCTATGATTGATGTTTCATATGTATGTATGTGTTATATACTTTCACTCTATACATGCATGTTATATAATTTCATAGATATACTTTCACTCTATACATGTGTATATATCTTGTTTACATGTATTTCCAATTTATGATTCATTGATCTTAACATGTATGTATGTGTTATATATGTGTACGTGATCTGGTGATTGATGTTTGAGACATTCTATTATACTAAATAACAAGTGACCTAGACATTTGATGATTAAATCTACTTGACCTATGATAAATGATGATGTCTAGTTCATGCTTATGTACATGTTTGATGTATGTGTTTAATATAAATGAATGATCCTAATTTTAAAAGTATTTATGGAACATAAAATTAATGAACAGTTATAGATAAAATTAAATTATATCCTAGAATTAATTAATTGCAACATTCATGATCTACACATTCATATTCCAACTAAATAAGTATCCACATGACCTAAATTTAATGAACTAGATAAAACCAAAGTAAATACACCTCCCTAAGACAGTTTTGAGATATTATAAATTTTAAAAAATTGCTCCATTCACTACGGGCACCAGTAGGAAAGAATAGAGCTAAGAAACCTCTGGTCTTGCCTATTAAAAATTTAGTACATATCATATTTCATGCATTTTTTAGACCACATCAAGTGGTTCGGCTCTCTCTTGGATAACATTTAATATTTTCTCATGGTAATTAGTATCAAGTCTCCACTTACGAACCTCACATCTTGTCACTGGATGAGGAGATAGGACAGTGGCAATTACAACATATCTACACTGATAAACCTTGTTGTTAGGTTGATAATCAATAAAATGAATCCCGTGTTTTAATATTTTGATTTTCTTCAAATATGTTCCTTGCACAAAAACTGAACCTATACATAGAAGTTTATTAACATATATAGATAGATGTGAAATTAACCATAAACATGCACATAACTACATTGCAAGTTAAGCCTTAATTATAATAAATTAAACACAAAAATGTACACTACTAACCTATTTAAAACATAATTTCATCTCTTGTTTCATTATTTTTTAGCTTCATCCTCTACTTGGTGCAACACAATCAATAGTAGCTAACACATTCCACATTTTTAGGCTCGGTTATTACTGCAAAAAGATGTCCTGCAAAAAATATTTTCAATTTTAGGTCTCTAAATATAAATTACACATCTAAGTTTTTATGTATGTCTTAAAGTAGATCTAAATTTAATATTAAATAAGAACATATGTACATGCGAGCGCTATTTACCTGGACACGTACCAATTTTGATCAAACCTGAAATATGATCATAATCAATTGAAATCAATGGAATGTCGTCAAATATTTCATCCTCAACTTCATCATTTGTATTAGTAACATATAGTGGAACCAAATTCCAATCACTAAGATATCCACATTTTTGGTTGGTACATTCACCATAGTTTTCATAAATGCAATCATAACAAAAGCATGAGTAATATATAGTGTACAATGACCTCACATTATTATCTATACTCATAACTGAATGCATGGATCTTCTTCCTCTTGCATCCATGGATTGATATTCTATCAACACCTGAACAAGACACATACATGTAAAAATTTAAGACAACTTAAAATCATATATATAGGTTCTTAAATTCAATCAATAAATATAAATTACATACATAAATTTAAACTTCAAAAAAAGTGATGTTGCATTTATACAGGTAATATATCCTAGAATACTCTAAATGGTATGAATCAATTGAAACGTGATGTTGTGTGATCCTGATTTGGAACCACAAAATGCATCTTGCACCACTCAACTACATCATGAGCATTGTTTATATGATATCCTTGATAATCGAGTTGATACTTTCTTAAAGCACGTTTGATACAGGCTCCTGCACCATCATGCTCTCCCTTTCCATGTCCACTCGCAAAGAAACTCCAAAGATGTAGTATCTTTTGGTATTGATGATATCTACATAGTGCATAAAATGGCCTTGCTGATTTAAATTATCCCCCACACATCCATCTAACCAAAAAAAATTCTTTTCAATTCATGATATAGAGATGGTGATTATGGATCTCGTATATTGGTGAGTACATCCTTCATCTGCCTACATCTCCATTCCAAGTTCAAGTGCAAGCATCTTCATAAATTTGTGTGATTTCTATATCTGTTCATGATGGTTTTACACAAGGTGAATCAAACATTTACCCTCCTTTCCTTTTCAAATCTTCATTTTAATTATCAATTTCAAGGTTAATTCCTAAACCGGGGCTTGACCAAGCAAAGCCCCTTTCCACAAACAAATTTTCTTCTTTTCTATGTGTAGAAACAGGTTTAAGGATCTGCAGAACTGGTTTAAGGAATTTTTGGGGATATCTCAGAGATCAAAATTAGAAAGTACACAATAAAAAATAGAGGGGTGCATTCAAATCTCAACTTGTACCTAAAAAAATGACTTGATCCTTGGAGGCTTAGAATTTCACAGTCAAGAGTTACAAGTGCTAGAGTCCCAGATCCAGAACAATTTTAGTCTGTGACATCTTTGTGACTGGAATTACATTTTTAAGGCACATAACCTCCTAATTCATTTCAAGGTGCTCAAATATTTCTCAAATTTTTCATTCACTTTTAGATCTATCATTGCAACAATAATCCTTAATTACTGTTAAAATCTTTACTTGTTGATTAATCAATTATTCAAATCCATTAATTTCTATAAAGAAGAAAAAATGATTAGGGTAAGGAGCAATGGAGATTTGCATGTAAAAGAGACCCTATGCCTCCATTAATCATATTATATATAATTTTAATGTATAAGGGGTGTAAATCAGGAAATGTTTGCAAAGGAAAATGGAATAAATACATTCCTCCAAAAAAGAACCTGCTGAAAATCCTGTCAGACGATCTCAGAAACTATTGATTTCCACATTCTTGAAACTGAAACTATGAGATCTACAAAACCCAAAAATATTTTTCCAATTTGGCTAAGTTCAAATTTTGACCCTCAAGTCAATGTCGACTTTGACCTAGAATTTCTAATTCTGACCTAGGGCATAATCGACCTTCAATTCTAACCTAAAATCTCTGACAGAAAATCTATTTCTAAATCCTGATAGTTTTCCAAAAAGGGTATCCAAATTTGAACTCCAATTCGCTGTTCCAAACCTATCCCTGTAACAAAAAAGGTTTGTTTATTGGGGTGGAGGGGTTTTCCTTGGTCAAACCCTGGTTTTGGAATTAACCTTAAAGTATAATTGAAATTGCATAAATAAAACAAAGTAAATGAATAAATTCACCTTGCTTGTATTGAAACCCTTGTGGCGAATTTGAATCCATGGATCCACAAGTATGTATGCAACAAATGGATGTAGAATATAGGATGTCTCAAATCAATTGCTTGTAGATCTTCAACACCAATCTTGAATGGATCTTTGAATAGGAAAATTCTTGGAAGAATGTGGATGGAGAAATCTTCAACAAGAGGGCTCCATAGAGCTTGAATATTTCAATGGATACCAATGGATCTCCTTGATGAATTGAGTTCTTGAAAGTTCCTTAATGCTTGGATTCTTGAGAGTAGATGATTGATTCAATAGATATTTAGCTTGCTTCAAATCTTGTTTCTTAGCTTGTCCTTCATACTTAGATTTCACTTCTTCAATTCTTAGAGAAAATGAGAGGAGAAGGCTTCCTTATATACAAATCTAGGGCACAATATTATAGAGAGGAATACATAGGATAATTAAATTCCATTTAGACCTATATACCTAGAAGTGCACCTATATTAAATATAATTTAAGATTCGTCATTTTGGAACCCAAAACAACCAACCTGGAAGCGGGAATTAAAGTTTTGCAAAGCCTGACATCTGGAAACTCTGAAAACATGAAATCTAGACCTTGGGTCAGAATCAAGGTTGATTTTGACCTAGCTCAAGGTCAAGTTTGACCTTGAACTAGGTCAAGGTGGACCTCGACCTTGACCCAGAAAGGTCGATATTGACCTTGAGGTCAAAAATCTCAGTTTTTTAGTTTAGGATGCCATAAATAGGGTAGAGAAAAGTGGGAAATGGGGCAGAATAGGGGAAAAGCCAGATCCAAGTCAAAGACCCATTCAAGGTGCTTTATATGACCCTAAACCACTTACTTAGAAGGATAAACTAGTCCACAATGGACGTGCTTCCATTTTTAGACTATACAATTTCTTAATAGAGGAAATAGGCCTTATCCTCCTCCCTTTTCATCTTGGTTTTGCATTTGCATCCCTTCATCTTGGGTTATGATAATCAAGCTTGGATAAAAAGAGGCTGGGTTTTTCTATTTCCCAATATATAGGCCCCTCCATTACACACACAAAGGAAGTTGGTGAGTGGTCTCTACTTTAGCATTGCTCACCATTTTTCCCTATACTTTTTATTACAAGTTGCTAAAATAACTCATCTATATAAAGGGAGTTTCTATAGGAGGTATAACATTGGATATGAAACATCCTATATATATGCATGCAATTTATATTATGGAGAGTGAATAAAATAAAAGTATAATAATTTTATATTTATCTTCTATTTGTTTTCCATTTTTTCTAGAGAAATATGTTCATAAGTTTTATCTTATAGTAGCATAGTACTTCATGAGTTGGATCAAATTGAAAGCACTAGAGAATATTGCAGATCAGCTGGTGATTAATTTTGTAGATAATACAATCATAAGATAAGAGATCTGAAATCAAATACAACTAATAATTATAAGATATACATAGTAATATTAGTAACTTAAATTTCCCAACAACATGGGATATACCGCAAGGAAACCTCATACTACTTTCTAGTATATGAAAATAATCTAGGTAAGTCCATAGTAAGAAACCAATTCAAATAATCAAGAAAATTGGGACCAAATCTAAGTGGTAATGGTATGTACATATTAAGGAAGTATTGTGGATTGGTAAAACAACTTGTAATAAAGTAACAAGCGCTTCTCCCTACACTCTAGTATACAATAAGGAATATTAATTACCAATGTTCATAGAGTTTCCTACATTGAAGACCATTTAATAGTTGGATATTAAAAATATGGATTCATGGAAAAAAATCAAATGAGGTTTTGTAATTAGATGAGCTAAGAGTTGTTTCTCAAAATGAAATAAGAAAATACTAAAGCATGATAAAATAAATGGGTTAACAAATGTTGCATAGATGAGTACTTTAGAGAAGGAGACTTTATGGTTAAATGACATAACTAAAATGTGAAACTAGGCTATTGAGACAAACTAGACTCACTTTCAATTTAATCATGTATCATAATTTCTCACAAAAATGTGGATGCATTTAAGCTCACAACACTTAGTAGAACACATTACTAATTTTGATAAATGGTATCCATAATAAGCCACACTTGTAAGTATTTTTTTCTCTATGTACATAAATCCTATTATATAAGTTATTTTAATTTTTTTTCCATCATAATTACTCTATATAAGGTGATCCCACAATCATGCATGAAGTCATGAAAAAGAATGATAGATGCAAAATAGATAGTAATAATGTATAAAACAATACCATTATAACAAGGCACTCCTTTTTTGCTTAATTGAGATGAAAATAGATTTTAACCTAGGGATATTTGATATGCTCTTGAATATAATAAAAAGTGGATTTATGAATAATGAAACTGGTATGACCTTATTGCAATGGAAGCTTGTGATTAGAAAAATAATAGATTGAAATTACTAGAAAAATAATTGATAAGAATGGTGGTTAAAGGATTCAATTTAGAGTTTCAAGATGAAAGGAATGAAGGAACAAGATATTCCCAAAAGATCAAGGCGTTGGGCTGGTAGGAGATGGAGGTTTAATGATCGATATTGGATTATAAAAAGGAATATTGTGATAGGATTTCAACAAGAGGAAAGATTTAAATTTTGAGTATTTTAAAAGAGATGGTAATTTGAAAGTAGATTTCATTGACATAGTCATTAAAAAAGAATACCAGGAATACTAGTTGTATGAAATATGCAGGTAATAAGATCTAAAAGAATCCTTAAAGTTTCCTCTATATAAATGGATGATATAATGCACGAGGATTGTCCATAAACCTTTTTTCTAATCTATAAGATGTAGATAAATTTCTCGTGGATGGATGATCATCTTTAATCAAGCATGTGCACTTCCTAGCCCTTGTACAATCGGCACACACAATATGGATACCAAGATGTTGAATTGTTTGCTAAAGACAATGGACTAACCAACACATGCAAGGATTAGTGCTAACATGTACATTTTAATTTAAAAATAGGCTCATAATATGATGCATCATTAATGATGGAAGATTACTACAAGAGAACAATGATTAGAAAAATTTATGTAGTGAGATAAGATACTCAAGGTCACCACCTTTGAAGACAGTTTAGAGAATCTAAAGGTCATGCAAATATGTGACAAGGCTTTTATTTTTTAAGATCACTCATTGTGCAGAGAGTACCGTGTGTTGGCACTATGTATAGGTTTTAGAGGTCAAAAGGAAGGAAAATTAAGCAAAGCTTGCTAGTCTGCCATGTGTCATCCCTACACATCCATATCCCAAATGAAAAGGGAGAAGCTCCAAGGGTTTTTCCTTGCACAACACATGTTTAGTTTGAAATCACATTAGTCAAATGAACCTATGTAGGGTCCAAAACCTTCAAGGAAAAATGTTACTATTTCATCTGGTAGAGCATCTTGAGGCAGATTTGATCCAAAAAAAGAAATTTCCTCCACCCATCAAAATCAGGTAAGCATTGTAAGTGGGATTTAAGGGTTATTATCTTCATGATGGCGAGAAAGTAGAAATGAAACAAGAAACATCCATACTAAATGCATAAATGGATAATAATGATGTAGAGATCTACACACCTGAGGTACTAGCAATGACCACCATCATGAGAGATACATGTGCCATATTTTATGGAGCTCCTCTCAGTTGATTTATGAGCTTCATTTAAAGGAAATATTTTTATATAAGCCTACAAGAACATTGTAATAAGCATTTTTTTCTAGATTTTTGGAGTCTTTTGTTCACTTCTTTTGAGAACACTTAAAGATAGTCACAATTTTATTTATCAGAACTTAGCTTTGTATTTCACTTAATCAATAGAAGAAGACATGTCAGATTGTGCTTAGTTTTCCTTTACTATATGTTTTCTTATGTTTTGTGGATGATTTTAAAGCTCTATATAAAATTTGGAGGAATACAACTATTATTTTGTTATGGTTTCTAGCTTTTATAATTTCATCATAAATGTGTATGTCTTTGAATCATGTTTGATACTCTTTCAATCATCTGCAATAGTTTTTTTATTTAGGGTTATACTATGTCATTTGGTGATCACATATCATATGGAAAAACTATTTTAACTTGAACTAATAGGAACAATTCTTGCAAGCCTTAATGGGTGCTTCTCATGGACAGATCTAAATTTTTTTTTTGTCTGTCTGACTTTTGCATTTTGTTCTCTTTGCAAAAATGAAGAGTCTATGGCATTCTGTGCTCAATGTTGTGTGGTTTCTTGTTCCTATTATTTTTGAAGGGAAATTAAAAGGGTTGCAAAAGATTTGGTGTATCACCTTAGTTTAATTGTTTTTATGTTTTCCCTTATTTCCCCTTTCCCCAAAAATAATAGCATGAAGAGCTAGATTTTGAAATCTTGGAGCTTTCTTTGCATAGGGAATTAGGTCCCCCATATACAGAGCTTCCGATAAGGGATGTTACCTTCCTAAGTGCAAAATCTTGGACCAAAAATTTACTTCTCTAGCACCCCTAGTGGGACTGAATTTTTACAATTGGATATTTGATGTGGTCTTTACTATATTCAGGTTTGAAGAGGCGTGTTTCAAGCATGCGATGATTCTGTAGCTCAAGTAATTTGGTTGATTGTATTGGTGTACCCTATTCTCTATTTTGAGTGGACCTCTTTCCCTTGGTTAAAATATCATTTGTAGGTCTTTTATTTCTTTATTCTTTTGTATGGAGGGATATTATGGTCAATGGAATTTTCCTCCTTTTCATGAAAATAAAAGCATTCCTCCTCCCTACTAGCAATATCAAGCTATAAATTCTTCTAGTTTTGTTCCATGCTCCATTTCTATGACAATTTATAAGCAATTTCCTTAAGATTGTGTCCCACTCACCCCTGCACAAGCTTCTTGGAAACCTACATATGTGATATTTCTATCAAGAACCTTTGAGTTAAACCCATTGTTCCATGTTTCATGAGTGGTAGTTCACAAGAATCCTGATAGAATTATCACAATTTAACTTTCTCTGGAAAATCTTTCCTACTTATCAACCTACATATGATAACCAAAAACTACAGAGGCTTATTGTATCTCCCATCAACATGCTTATCCTCCCCCCTCCCCAACATATAAATGTGCAAAACTTAGAAAATGTTAGCACCAAAGAAATAATGTTGAGGTTCCAAGATCAATTCAGGGATATTGAGGATGAGTAGATAAATATCACCAATGGAAAGATCAACTTGCTTACCAAGATCAAATTCAACTTCACCAACAACAAAAAAAACAAAAACAACCATTAAAGTTTCATAGAAAACAAAAAGTGAAGTTTCTTGCAATGCAAGTTACTATTGAAGATGAAGAAGACAACATTCAAAGATAGGTAAGTGGTGCAAGAGCACCTAGGCAATCCTCAAGCCTTAGAAGTTTCTTGGCTTGTATATGACCTTAGCCAAGTTAGGGATGTGTATTTTCTTTGAGGCCTTAGTAGGTCATGTGGACTAGGTGAGTTAGTGTTAGTACCAAGGTCACCAATTAGTCATTGTTAGTTGTTTTTCTAGTTTAGGCTTAGTTGGTCTAAAGTTGGGATTTGGGTTCAAAATGTGTCCTAGACCCATGAAATATGTAAAATATTCTTTAAGGTAATTAAATAGGGTTAGTTCATTGAAATACATAGCATAGAGTCCCTATATTCTAGTTGGCATAGTAAATACAAAATTTGCAAAAAGTTGTCATGACAACATTTGCAAGAAATTGCAAATGTTGCATGCAACTCGACAACATAGGAACCCCACAAATGTAGGAGTAGGAATTTATTTTAAATGGACTAGAATGGTGGATAATGGCATCTAAGACACTCTCAGGCTTGAATCCCAAGGAGAGAGTTTTTTTAAGCAAGTTTTAGAATATCAAAAGTGACTGCAATTTTGTGTAAGTGTATTTTTTGAGCATTTAGTGTTACAGAGCTTGTTTATGGATTGAATCATCAGATCCAACTATTTTTTCATTTAGAGGGGTGTGTTTTAAGAAATTTTCTTTCAGTGTGTTAATATTTTTGAGTTAGTTTGTTCTCTGTAGAAAAATAATCCTAAACTAGGTAGTCTGCTAGTGTCTTTTAGCCAGTTTTTGCTTTCATGGCTCCCACTTGAGATTCAACCATGGAAACCTTAAAAGGGTGGATGAATCTTGTAGTGGAGCCTTTTTAAATTCTATATATAGAGGTAGGAGTTAAGGAGATGAGTGGAGTGTTGCCCCACTTTTGGTCTTTATACCTTAAGACAAAAGTGGATGTTTAATGTGTAGTAGTAGTCTTGGAAGTTTCAAGTGAGTCTAGAGTCTAAGTCTAGAGATCATGTTTTATTGGGTAGGTTAAGCTCGCAATTTGGTAAAGGCCATGGTTTGAATGATTCTAACCTTAGTCTTATGTATAGAGGAAATATTTTTCCGCATATCTTCATTTTGCAGCATTGGCAGGAAATCAAATTTTAGCTTCTCCATGGCAGAAAATCACCTACGGAGTGCATTTTTTGCAATTGACAGACTTAAGAGTATCAGGGGCAAATAAAGATAGAAAATGAGAAAGTTGGGAACAAGAAAGCTTTGAGCACTCAGATCGAGCCTATGGGAAAAAAAAGAAATGATCGAGGAAAGAAAGATTCATGGAGCTAGCTTATAGGCGAAAAAGTGGAAAATGGCTTCTCCGCTACTCCTACAGGCGGGTTTTGACTCGCGTAGTGCATTTTCTGCCAAACTATCAATGTGAAGGAATTTTGAGGAAAAATCTATCTCATGAGGAATCCAACATATAAAGAAGGCCGATGGAATCAACACATATCATTTTGATGCCCCTATAGGCTAGATTTCTCCTTTGGTAGATTTTCAAATAGAGAGCACTTCAAAAGTCTTTCTCCACCCAAAGGAGAAGCAGAAAAGTAATTTTCTGCCACTTCGAGAAAGTTACCATTACAGTTACTAAAGTGAAAATATGTTTCCTAATGGCATGTAGAGTAAAGTAATTAATTCAAATAAAGCCATTTTACTTCATAATGGACTTCTTCATTAATGTAGGGGTCTTTTCATTCATTTGGTGCGGGAAGTCGGCCATTAAACGGTAAGAATTCAAAAAGTATAAAATTAGTTGAAGATTTTGAACAGGAACCACCATTTGTTTTCCAAATTGTTTGAATTCGAAGCCTCTAAGATTAGTTGTTCATTGTGTCTGCATCCTGAAGAGAAATTTGTAATCATTGGATTAAATCATACTCACATGGCTTCCAGATTTATGGGATTCGATAGGATGAACGACATCATCCCTGACTGGTGAAAAATCTTAGATACCTCATTGAAGTTCTTTGACATGTAGAACTTCTAGAATAGATTGAGGGTGGATCAGATGCATCTTATTATAGAAAATCTTAAGGAGAGCGGGTTAGTTGAAGCTGCCAGTTTTCTTGTGGCGGTTCAAGCTCCTAAATTGGTCCAGGAATGTATAGCTTGATACAACCCAGACACCAAGAAAATTATTCTTCCTGACAACACGAAGCTCCTCTCTATTGATAGAGAGTCCGTCCAGAATTCCCTCTATATTCTAGAACAAATAGAATACTTTGAAATGACTTTTAGTCGGGCAGTCTCTGAATATTTAGCGAAGAGACCCGTATGGAAGAAAGAGATCATGAAGTTGTGGTTTAAAGAACCAAAGAGTGCCAAGGGAAAGTTTCCCAAAACATTATTCGGTGCAAACCTGAAGCCAGAGATCATGGATATTCTTGTATTACTTCATAGGATTAGAGGTGAGAGAAAAGCCCTTAACTTTGTTGAGCAGCATTTCTTCCTGGTTCAAATAATCTGCTCCCAGCATCAATTCATTGATTGGGCCCTTATGGTGAGCGAGAATCTCTCAGACGCCCTCAATAGAGCCAAGTGCCAGAATCAATTCTATATGTCTTTGGTCCTTCTATATATTCTGGCTATGATTCAAATTTGGCCAGGGATTCCTAGGTTAGAGGAATTTCTAGATGATGTAAAAATCTATGAGTTTTTCCCTTCTTTGCAACTACAAAATAGTTATGTTGATTATCTCATAGTTAATGATGCCTTTACAATGAGACTGTGCAGGGAACTACAAGGTTGTCTGGAGAGGAGATTTTCTCTTGAAGCCATGGCTTTTATAAGCCAATTTGGATGCTATTTTATATAGTTTGGGGATTTCTCATATCTTCATCTTGCAGGTTTTGATGAATTTCCTTTGAAGCTACCCAGGTACCCTACTGACATGATCATGCTAATCAAGGTGATGAGACAGGCGCTCTAGGTGAATCTGATCTATGCTGAGGCCAAGAAGAAATGCTATGAATTCCCCATGACCATCAGATCTTACAGTTGTGCATCCTAGTCGGAGGTGAAGAATGTTCTTAAGATATTCTCGAAGAGGTTTTATTTGGAAACCTATGATGTTCTAAGGCTATAATATGATCCAGTAAATTATGCCAGAGAAGTCATGCAGATTAGTCAAGCAATCAACCATGTACCTAATATTGAAGACTACTGGGCTAATTACAGTGACGACTTGGAGAGCAGGGAGAGATTCTATGCCTGGTTAACCATTGAACAGATCAAAAGGTTCAATGTTGACATTATAGTAGAGGGGCTAGAAGATGATGGCAATCACTTGTATGATGATACATATCTAGAGAAGATAAAGTTCACCCCTATCAGCTCTGAGCCTATGCTAGATCAAGCTGTAAGTGACTTGCAAGCTCCGATGGGGGGAATTTACAAAAGAATAGTACAATGGGTTGAATGGAATGCAAGCCGAAGGACAAGGTCAGAAAGGAAGCCTCCCACTCAGCAAACCCTGACAAAGGATACTTCTGGCGCTGCAACCACTTTATCAGTAACAATCCCAACAGTTTCAAAAGGATCAACTCAACCATTGGGAGGAGGAGATGAACCCCCTAAGAATTCCATCCCATTAGAGAAGACCTATGGAGAGGGCCCTCTTCCAGATATCAGAGCCACTATAGAAGCAGTCTCGATAGACCCAATCAAGTCAACAGCTGAGCTCCCTAAAGCTATAGAGTTTGAATAGCTAGCTAGATCTATTACTGTGGAGACTCGAGCTGGGACCTCAACTCAAGAAACTCCAAGGTGGGTATCCCCTGTCATAGTTGAAGTAGGAGAGGATAGCCCTAGTACCTCTACTACAAAATCAGATAAAGGTGGTGGGGAGCAACAGGAGGTTGCTCAAGTTGTTAAATTAATCTCCTCTTCACCCACTTCAATGAATCCATTCACTTCCCAACCTAAAGCTACTCCTCTACTCATAAGGAATTTATTCATTAAAGAGTTGGTTTCTGCCAACAAAGTTACCAACGTAGAGTCATGGACAGAAAACACTCTAGAGCACAAAAGGAAGAGAGTGGGGGAAGGAAACCCCAGCAAAGACACTCTGTCATGGGCCCTTCAGCCCAAGGCCACTACAAGCAAGCAGAAGAAAGTAAAGACTGTCTACTTTGGGTCATGATCCTGAGACTGGGCATTTCACCATGGAAGTAGCTAAGCCCACTAAGGAGGGAAGACTCAAAGATATGACGACCTCAGACTTTTAGTTGCATTCATTCAATATGGGACTGGCTCACCATGATACCAAGGTGGACTGGTGGAAATCCACTAATGTAGTGATAGAGGAAGAGCTCGAAGATCTCAAGACTTCAAAAATTCAGCTTAAGGAAGAAGTGGCTCAACTAACTGACTTCATCAGACAACTCCTCACTCCTATTGCAAGTTCTCCTAGCACCCAAACCTCCTTTGATCCCAGTGCTACGGAGAACCAAGCTATTATGGCTAAGTTGTAAGAAGATCAGCATTATGGGTAGATTGGTAAAAGGTGGATTGAGAGGCTCAAATCCGAAGGCCTAGCAATTATTGAACAGCTAGGTAATACTCTTCTAAGGCTAGAAATAGAGAGGAGGAACAACATTGGTAAGAATTTGCAAACTCTCACGGTAGAAAGAGTAAGATGTTAGGAATGCATAGTCATGTTGCATGTGGTAGTGAAGATGAAGACTAAAGAAGCCCTAAAGGCTAAGATTCTATAGAAGGGAGATGAGCCTTTGATCAAATGGATCCAAAGTCTAGAGTTTAAGATTGAGATGATCATTCAGGCTGAGATGGGGTTACAAAAAACTGATGTTAAGGTCCAAGAAGAAAAAAATAAAGATTTTAAACTCCTCTTAGGACTTCATGTAGAATCACCAACTAGCGGTCAAGGCAAAGAAATGATTGCAGTAGTCAACATGCAAAATTCATTCACATATTATCTCCATAATTTAGTGGAGCAGTCTTCTTCTCATCTAGACAAGGTGTCAGAGCTCCAATAATTGAGTGGATGCATCTTTAGGGCTATGGAGGAACTAAAAGATCAGACAGATGCGATCAAGACTCTAGCCAAAGAACATTCTAGATGGCTCATCCCTTAGACCAATGTCCACATCAACAGACATGAAGAGCTCATCCAATTCATCACTGCTGTAACTACATATAGGGCCAAATTAGATAAGGGGAAGGAAACTAAATCTTAGATATATTCCCCCTTGTACTATTTTTGTTAGTTTTGTAACAGATAAACCTTTGGTTATCATTTCTGGCTGGGGAAGTTGAACCGTTTCGGTTACCCCTTTTTGTAACGGTCCCATCTAGAAATCTATATGTATTATTTCCAAAATCAATACAAAGGTCGACTAAATTTTTGTGTGAAAGATAGCATTTTTCTGAGTCAATTGTGTATGTCTCAATGACATTTCTTTAACTATTCCATTGTATTTCATTTATCTTTCTATTGAATTAGAACATTTCTTTTGGTTTAGATTTCCAATCTGTATTCGAACCAGAGTTCTGTATTATGATTTGATACAACTAATTAAGGGGAAAATCAATTGCTATCCTAAGTTTTGGGAATGTTCCTGACATATAAATCGATTCATTATCATTACATTGTTAATCTTCAGTCTTACATCTGCATTTTTAGTAATCGTTCATGCATTACCAGTTTTAGGAGTTAGTCTGATTGATGAGATCTCAGAATTGGTTAGATTTAGAGTTGGATTTACTGCACCTGAGCTATTTCCTATCTAGGTTTAGCTTGGTTTACCTCTCCTGCTCTCAGGTCAAGAGCATACCCCTGATAGATTAGGAAAGATTGATATCCATTGTAGATGATTCATATAAGGGAGCTGTACCTTCAAATTCAAAAGGAAAATATGTTTTCAAATAACTATTTCCCAACTATTGTATTCAATTGTTCTTAAGAATTTTTGGGTATTTTAGAGTTACATTCAAAAGAACAATATGTTTACAAAAATGGATCTATTTTTAAACTCATGCCCTATGTTAGTTAGGACAACCCGGTTAGGTGCATGAGAGGTTAGAAACTTATTGCAGAGACAAGGGAATGTGATAGAGAATTGAACCAGGTGATGTCAGAGAGTTTTTATGGTCTTGTGAGTCCCTAGGATCGAGTTCAGAGCTGTGCCAATCCAACTAGATTGATTTGTGAGGATAAATAAGACCATTTCTAGTAATGTACCAAAATAGGCCTAAAAGCCCTACTTTTCTAGGACAGTGTTGTACGGATGAGTTGGGGACCTAAGACCTTAGAAATCCTTTAGGCCTCTTTAAAGGGTATCTAGATCCCTAAATAGTTTTGGGGGTTGAGTGTGAGTTTTGCAAGTTATTCTAGAAAAGCCCTCTGGATAGGGCTAATAGAGCCATTACGCCTAATTGGATAGTTTGAAGAGAAGTTTTGAACTCGACTACTTGGGGTTGAAAAACCTAAGAATTTGGAGTTTTTTGGGTGTAGAGAGGACATCACAAGTACCCACATTTACCTTGAAGCATAGAGTATGTTGGAATGGGAGAATTTGCATTAGATTCTTCTAGCCTTTTTAAGCATTGAGATAAAACTAAGATAGTCGTCATCCAAAGTGAAAGAACAATTATTGTAACTCTTAGAGAAGAGTTAGGCGAGGTCCTAGAAAAAGTGTGTATTGACTTAGGGATATCCTATAGTAGAGTTAGGATCCTATATTGAGCTAGGGAAAATTAAGTCCTATCTTGGGGATTGTGCAAGTACACTTTGGAGCTTACTTCTATCAGATTGGTATTAGAGCCTATTTTGATCAGGCTTGTGTTTAATGTTTCAGCCTATATATAGAATCCATTAGAGAGTCAACAATGGTGACCAATGCAAAATTAGAAAATAAGGTGGATGATCAAGAAGTGGAGAATAGACTACTTTGAGACAAATGGCTCAACTTGAACAAAAAGTTGATGAAGTTGATGTGAAGGTAGATGAAGTGTTAGACAAGGTTGATGGGAAAGGCTAGGACATTGTCATTAAAGATGAAATCCCTGAAGCTAACCTTTTCAGTGAAAAAGAACCATTCTTGAAAGCTCTAAAATCTATGAGTGGAAAAGCATTGGAAGGAGTTCCCATTTTCAGTGGAAAAATAGAACCAGAAGTATCCCTTGACTAGATAGAGGGACTAGAGAACCATTTTGAGTGTGATGGAGTCACTACGGTTGAAAAGGTGAAGGTGGAAAAATCTAGATTAAGAGGATCTACTCTCACTTTGTGGAAGTTCTTCCAAGATGAAAGAGAGAAGGATGGGAAGAAGCACACCTATTGCTTCATGGAGAGCTATGGTAGAAAAAGTAAGAGAGGCTTACATCCTTGAGGATTATGAAATCCAACTCCATAAGAGAAAAAAAGGTCTAAGTCAAAAATAACTATATGTCAATTCATACACCGAAGAGTTTCAAATACTTTGTATGAGGTCAAGGATAGCAGAAGATGAGAAAGTGAAAGTAGCAAGGTATCTAAATGGCCTCAAATGGACCATTCAAGATGATATGAGTCTTTTGAATCCTGATATAGTAAAAAAGTGCCACCAAATTTCTATCAAGGTGGAGGATAAGTTGAAGAAGAAACAAGACTCCAATACTTCAAGAGGAAGAGGTAGAGGAAGAGATACCAGAGGACAAAGAAGTAATTTTGGGGGAAGAAGCTCAGAATCTAAAGGAAAATCAGAGACTAAGCTCAATGAACATCATGAAGGGAACTTCAATAGGGGAAGCTCAAGAAGAGGAAGGAACTCTAACAATAGATGAAGAGGCAGTAGCTAAGGAAGAGGAAACTATTTTTCCAACATGAAGTGTTATCACTGTAACCAGTTAGGACATCCTACATATAGGTGTCCAGAGAAGGGAAGTACTTCTCAAGGAGGTGAAAAAAGAGTAAACTATGTTCATGAAGAGATAGTGGGAACAAGAACCCTGAAGTCCCATTGGAATTAGATGAGGGAGAAAACCTTATGATGAGGAGAACCCTGCTAAAAGAACTAGTAAGGAAGAAAGCAGTCAGAGGAGAGCACTCTTTAGAGTTAAGTGTAAAATGATGGGAAAGGTGTGTAGAGTCATCATAGACTCAGGATCAACTAACAACAGTGTCAAAGGAGGAATTCAGTAAGATAAACATGAAAAGGATACCCCACACCAACCCTTATATGGTCACATGGCTTAACAAAGGACAACATGTCCTAGTTAATGAACAAGCTTGGTCAGAATTCTCGATTGGGAGATACAAGGATAAAGTTTTGTGTGATGTCTTACCTATGAATGCATGTCACTTTCTCCTAGTTAGACCATGGCAATTTGACTGGATGGCTATGCATAATGGAGTGAAAAACTCCTACACCTTCAAGAAAGACAATGTGACACACAAGATCTAGTCACTATTGGAAGATGCAGAAGTGAAGCCTACTGGACCCAATGTTCTCATGGTGGGTGAAAAGGAGTTCTTAGAGACTCTAGCTGAAGGAGAAGGAATTTTCTTTGCATTGGTATTGAAGCCAAAGGAAGTTGCAGACAAATCAAAGAAGAAGACAGAGCTACCCAAAGAAGTTCAAGATATGCTAGTAAAGTACCAAGGGATAGTTAGTGATGGACAACCAGCCAACTTACCACCTAAGAGGTCAGTAAGCTACCAAATAGACCTAATCCCTTGATCCATCCTACCCAATAAGGCAGCCTATAAAATGACTCCCCAACAAAATGAAGAGATAGCTAGACAAGTTCAAGAATTGCTAGAACAAAGTCTTATAAGAAAGAGCATTAGCCCTTGTGTCATACCCTTATTCCTAGCACCTAATAAAGGGGGAACTTGGAGGTTGTGTACAAACTCTAGAGAAAATAATAGGATTACCACCAGGTATAGGTTCCCTATCCCTAGGATAGAAGACCTAATGGAATTTCTAGGAGGGGCTAGATACTTCACAAAGATAGACTTAAAAAGTGGATGCCATCAAATAAGGGTGAATGAAGGGGATGAGTGGAAGACAACCTTCAAAACCATAGAAGGACTATATGAATGGCTTGTCATGCCATTTGGGTTGTCAAATTCCCAATCAACATTCATGAGGTTGATGAATGAAGTACTTAAGGATTATAACGGGAAGTTTATAGTGGTCTACTTAGATGATATACTCATTTATAGTAAGACAAGGGAAGAGCACCTCAAGCAGTTGGAATTGGTTTTTAAGAAGCTACAGGAGGAGAAGTTGATGATCAACTTAGAAAAGTGCGAGTTCATCAAGACAAAGATGGTGTACCTTGGCTTTGTACTATCACAAGGTAACTTAAAAATGGATCCAAGCAAAGTTTAGGCCATTATCAACTGGCCTACTCCAAGGACAAGCACTAAGGTAAGGAGTTTTCATGGTCTTGCACAATACTATAGAAATTTTATTAAACAATTTAGTGCAATATGTGCTCCTATGTTAGATATAATTAAGGGAGACATGAAGACCAAGTTTGTTTGGAATGAGAAAGATAATAATGGTTTTGAACTACCAAAAAAAGAAGATAGAAACCCAACCAATTTTAGTATTGCCAAGCTTTGAAAAAAATTTCACAGTGGAGTGTGATGCCAACAATGTGGCAATTAGAGCAGTATTAAGCTAGGAGGGAAGACCATTGGCTTTCCATTCGGAGAATTTGAGTGAAGCTAAGAAGAAATACTCTTCTTATGACCTAGAGATTTATGCTCTGGTCAAGTCATTGAGAAAATGAAGGCATTACCTATTGCCAAAGGAGTTTATTGTCTATTCTGACAACCAATCATTGAGTTTCTTGAACTCACAAGAGAAATTGAGTCACAAGCACACGAAGTGGGTTGAATACCTACAAGCATATACATTCAACATCAAACACAAGAAAGGGTTGCAAAATAAAGTTGCAGATGCTTTGAGCAGAAGAGCATTGACCATCCAAGAGATTCAACTGCAGAGTATGGGAATTGAAAACTTCAAGGACATGTATGAAGAAGATGAGGACTTTGCAGACATCTATAAGGTATGTAAAGAGTATAAAAACCACTTTCATAGTCAATAATCTGAATACACTATGTAGTCTGGTCTATTGTTTAAAGGTGGTTAGTTGTGTGTCCATAGGGGGCCAATAAGAATGAATCTCATACAAGAGAAACACAATGTTGAACTTAGTGTCCATTTTGGGGTTGGGTGCAAGAAAAAACTTGAGTGCCAATTCCATGGAAGTCCGCGGCAAAAAAAAATGGCAAATAGAAATGGGCACCCATATTTTAAGAAATGGGTGCCCGTTATGATTCAGGTGCTCAAGCCATAAATATAAAATGGGTGCCTATTTCAAAAATGGGCACCTATTTTGGTTCAGGTGCCCGTGCCAAAACAGGCACCCATTTTTTAAAAATATTAAAAATTTATTTTAAACTATTTTGTAAGTCAGTTTCACAATTGTAAAACGTGATTACATTTTGCTCTGGATAGGTGCCCGTTTTTGAGAGCTACCACCGACCCCCCTGCTATCATTTTCCTGACTACAGGTACATATTATTGTTTTTTATTTTTATTTTTAATCAAAATATTTTTTATTGTTGTTTTTAATTAGTTTAATGTTAAAAAATGTTCACTATGTTTATTGTTTACTATGTAATGTTTAAAGTTTTTTTTAAATAGGATTAAAATAAATTGTTATATTTAGTTTTAAGTTTGAATTTGTAAATTATTTTAGAAAACTAAGTAGAAAACTTATTTAATCCTAGGTAGAAAAGTAAAACTAAAACTAAAACCTAAACCTAATCACAACTGAAACAAGAAACCCTAGGTAGAAAAAAAAACCTAAACACAACTGAAAAAAGATTGTAAACCCTAGGTTGAAAACACAAATGTAAACCTAGAAAGAACTTCAAAAAAATTTGTAAACCCTAGGTCTAGAAAATAAACAATAAAGTCTCTCTCTCTCTCTCTCTCTCTCTCTCTCTCTCTCTCTCTCTCTCTCTCTCTCTCTCTCTCTCTCTC
>MU228040.1:328867-347613 GCA_018584345.1 Thuja plicata
TTTCTCAATTGGTGTTTGTATGTCTACATCCACATTGTTGATCTCAAAATTTATCGTTTGATTGACAATTTCAATTGGGGTTTGAATTTCACTTTCAATTGGAGTTTGACTATCAGTTCCTTTATCACTATGATTAACATTACTGATTTGGGGTGTTTGATGTGAAATAAAATTAGTTACTCTATTTTCAGGAAGAAAATCTAAATTATTTAAAGAGTAACCCGCTAATTAAAAAATATCAAGCTCTTTATCACAATAAGTTTCATTTGGCTGTGAAGACATACTTGTATCCAACACTTGATTAGAAAATGCACCTGAATTTTCTCCAATTTAATTTTCTTCTTCAACCTTTGCATCCATCATGGTGTCCTCATTGTTCTCATTTCTTAACCGATTGTTGAACTCCATGCTCCCAAATTATCAAGGTTTTGAATTCTTGCTCTTCTTTCTCGTTGTCATTTTGCCTCTTTCTCTCTATTTTCTGCAATCTCATCAGTTGTTATAACCTTTCTTTGCCTCTTTCTGCATTTGTTTGATCCCATGTTTGCACCAAAATTTGAATTCAAATGAATCGATTCTTGTCAAATCCAAAACAAGACAAGAAAAGAGAATGTTCTTTCAAAATATTCTTTTTGCAACATGGATATGTCATACAAATGATTGAATAATCATCAATCATTGAGAGCAGGCCCACAAAACTATTTTTTGTCTCCAATGGATCTTTCAGAAACAGGCACCTGTTATTGAAATGAAATGGGTGCCCATTTTAAAAAATAGGTGCTCGTTTTAGTTTCAACGGTCCAAAACAAAACGGGCACCCATTTTTTAAATTTTAAATAACGGGTTCCCATTTGTAAAAATTAGGAGTGGGGACTGTACCTCTGCCTTGGTTTTTGGTTCAGGACAGGCGCGGTCCCACCAAGCTTGTGCTTGGCCTTGCAAAAAAATGACTAAGGCATTTAAAAATAAAATTTGCGCCTTGTCATGATTTTTCGGAGGTCAACCCAAATGAAATTTTAGACGAAATGAAAACCCATTTTAGTTCATATTGTACATATTATAAAAATGTAATTTTTATAATGATATGACAAATTTTAGTATTTTTCCAATAATTATTATGCCAAATTGGTACCTAAAGTTGAAATAGTAAGGTTAACTAAAATTTAAATAACTTTTTTGATTTTAGGTTTTTGAAAAAATAAATTATATGTGACCAATCTACATAGAATTTTCTTCAAGGTTAAAAAAAAAAAATCCAAAAAAAGTGAAATTTTCATCAAATTATGGTGGTCATACACCAGAGGTTTTAAAAATGTACTTTATACTCAATTAAAAATGAATGAAAAAATATATATTCAATTAAAAAAAAAATAGAAATATTCTGACCAATCTTTGATGTGTTAGCTACCTTGTCCTAGAAGGATTTACAAAAATTCATTTATTTACTTCAAAATAGGGTGGTCGTACACGTGTCTGGTATGGTCCAGAAACAGATAATTTGAAAAGGGGTTTTTAAACATGCCTACTAAAATATATTTTTTACCATGTGGGTATTAAACAAAATTACATATTTGAAAACTAGACTTCGAGCACTACATTTTCTATTAGTGGATTTTTCTAAGATTCAATCTCTAAGTGCCTCAAATTTATACATTAATTGACAGAAATTTTGAAAAATAGGAAAAACACTTCCACTTTTTGCCCAAAAAGTGGACTCAACTTCTTGCTGGCACCTGGTTAATAAAACTCAGGAGTTAGTCCAAAGGTTCTATTTTTGGCCCAAGATGAACTTGGATGTGAAGAGATATGTTGATGGATGTGTTATCTCTCAGAAGGCTAAAGGAACATCTACAAATTTAGGCCTATATCAACCCTTACCCATTCCAACCAGGCCATGGGAATGTATCAGTATGGATTTTGTGGTATGGTTACCCAAGACTAGACAAGGAATGTACACTGCCTATGTGATTGTAGACAGATTCAGTAAGATGGCTAACTTTGTGCCATGCAAGAAAAAGAATGATGCTAGTCAAATAGCTTCTTTATTCTTCAAGGAAGTTGTTAGGATTCATAGTTTACCACTGAGTATAGTGTCTGAAAGAGACACCAAGTTTATGAGCCACTTTTGGAAGACTCTTTGGTAGAATTTGGGCACCAACTTATCATTTGGATCTGCCTAACATCCTTAGTCAGATGGTCAGACAGAGGTAGTAAATAGGAGCCTTGGTAATCTCCTAAGATGTTTGACAAAGGAGTATGGCCAGAAATGGGACCAACTCATTGCACAAGTAGAATATGCTTATAATGATATTGTTAATAGAACCACATGGAAAATACCTTTTGAGATTGTATATGGCATCCATCCTAGAGGAATTCATGAGCTTTGAAACCTTAAAAACGGAGCTAAAGGTAGTGGATCTGCTGAGGATTTTGCATATGCTATGCAAGAAGTCCATGACACAATCATGACGACTCTCATTGGGAACACAAAGAAGATCAAAACTAAAGTGGATGAGAGGAGATGGGATGTCCAATTCAATATTGGAGAGCTAGTAATGGTTTATCTCAATAAAGAAAGAATTCAGAAAGGAACACCTCACAAACTTCAGATGAGGATAATTGGTCCTTGTGTCATCCTAGAAAAGTATGGAGCCAATGCTTACAAGGTGGAACTTCTGGAGTATTTGGGTTTATCACCAGTCTTCAGTGTTGCACACTTGGTACTATACAAAGGCCCAATCCCTGATGTTGATTAGAGTCTCAATGAAGTCATACAGGAGGCTAAAGAATTGCACTTACCATCTACACCGATCAAACAAGCAGAGAGCATTCTGGATTCTAGAGTTTATAAGAAGACCAAGAAGAAGGAGTATAAAGAACACTTGATCAAATGGAAAGTCCAATCTGATGTACATGAAGTATGGATCAAGGAAAGTGAGTTTAAAAAGTTGGGGGTTGACACCAACTTACTCAATCCAAGGATGAATTGAAGTCTTTTGTTAGGGGAGGATGGTGCAGGAGCACCTAGGAAATCCTCAAGCCTTAGAATTTTTTTGGCTTGTATCTGAAATTATCCAATTCATAGATGTGTGTTTTCTTTGAGGCATTAGTAGGTCATGTGGACTAGGTGAGAGAGTGATAGTACTCAGGTCACCAATTAGTCATTGTTACTTGTTTTGCTAGTTTATGCTTAATTAGTCTAAAGTTGGGATTTGGGTTCAAAATGTGTCCTAGACCCATGAAAGATGTAAAATATGATTTAAGCTCATTAAATAGGGTTAGTTCATTGAAATACATAGCATAGAGGCCCTATATTCTAGTTGGCATCTAGTAAATGAAAAAGTTGCAAAAAGTTATCATGACAACATTTACAAGAAATTGCAAATGTTGCATCCAACTCGACAACATAGGATCCTCACAAATGTAGGAGTTGCAATTGATTTAAAATGGCCTAGAATGGTGGATAATGGAATCTAAGACACTCTTAGGCTCAAATCCTGAGGAGAGAGTTTTTGTAAGCAAGTTTTGGAATAGCGAAAGTGACTACAATTCTGCGTAAGTGTATATTTTGAGCATTTGGTGTTACAGAGCTTGTTTATGGATTGAATCATAAGATCCAACTATTTTTTAAATTAGAGGGCTGTGTTTTAAGAACTTTTATTTCAAGGTTTTATTATTTTTGAGTTAGTTTGTTCTCTGTAGAAAAATAATCCTAAACTAGGTAGTCTACTGGTGTCTTTTAGCCAATTTTTTCTTTCATGGCTCCCACTTGAGATTCAACCATGGAAACCTTAAAAGGGTAGATGATTCTCATAGTGGAGCCTATTTACATTCTATATATAGAGGTAGGATTTCAAGGGATGAATGGAGCTATTTTTAAACTCATGCCCTAGGCGAGTTAGGACAACCTGGTTAGGTGCATGAGAGGTTAGAAACTTATTGCAGAGACAAGGGAATGAGATGGAGAATTGAATCAGGTGATGTCAGAGAGTTTTAAGGGTCTTGTGAGTCCCTAGGATCGAGTTCAAATCTATGCCAATCCAACTGGATTGATTTGTGAAGAGAAATTAGACCATTGCTTGTAATGCACCAAAATAGGCCTAAAAGACCTACTTTCTAGGACAGTGTTGTACGGATGAGTTGGCGACCTAAGACCTAATAAATCCTTTAGGTATCTTTAAAGGGTATCTAGATCCATAAATAGTTTTGGGGGTTGAGTGTGATTTTGGCAAGTTATTCCAGAAAAGCCCTCTGGATAGGGCTAATAGAGCCATTAGGCCTAATTGGATAGTTTGAAGAGAAGTTTTGAACTCGACTACTTGGGGTTGAAAAACCTAAGAATTTGGAGTTTTTTTGGTTGTAGAGACGACATCACAAGTACCCACATTTAACTTGAATCATGGATTATGTTGGAATGTAGTAATTTGCATTAGATTCTTGAAGCCTTTTTAAGCATTGAGACAAAACTAAGATAGTTGTCATCCAAAGTGAAAGCACAATTATTGTAACTCTTAGAGAAGAGTTAGGTGAGGTCTTAGAAAAAGTGTTTATTGACTTAGGGAGATCCTATAGTGTAGTTAGGATCCTGTATTGGGCTAGGGAAAACTAAGTCCTATCTTGGGAATTGTGCAAGCACACTTTGGAGTTTACTTCTATCAGTAAGCTTCTTTGTCCTCAATATTTGTGAGGCATTCCAATAGACAGTTAGATGTTTTTCAAATTTTATTTTCTAGATGGTTTTCCACAAGCATAAAGAGCATCAAACTCTGGTCAAGAAGGATTTTTATTTTGATGAGCCATTCAATGGATTTGTTTAGTTTCAATTATTTGATGTTATTTCCCAAGAAGTTTTGTTACATGTGTCGCATTCTCCTTACGGGAACACAAGTTTTATCTTTGAGTTTCCTCCAAGTGCATGTTTCATAGGTTTTTTATGTCTCCTCTTATCTTTGAAGCAGGTGTATTTTTTGTGGTTCACTTTTCATGTCTCAATGCCTAATGGATAAGCATTATGGTCTATGAAACCAAACATTTTGAGGTTTGTTCTCAACAGGCTGAGATCCCCTACGAGTCACTAGTTCTATAGATTTTATGAACCAAATCCTTCATCCAGAGTACCCTAAGGCCCCGTTTGTTTGGGGAATTGGAATTTGACTCAAAACCTTATGATCACAAAATCAGGTTTTGAAATCCCGGTTTTGCATCTTGGGGAATTGGAGTTTGACTCAAAGCCTTATTATATCAAAACCAGGATATGATTTCTAATTCCATCTATTAGTAGGAAGATGATGCCACTCATTTTGGTGTCTAAACCTGGTTTTACTTGACAAATCCAGAATTGCAATTTAGAGAAACAAACAGCGGATTTGCAAAAACGAGAAGTGTCACTCCCAAAACCGGGAAGTGTCACTCCCAATTCTGTGAAACAAACGGGGCCTAAAGGAAATCTAAGGTGAAGGAGTGGACAGAGATGAGAAAATTTAAAAAATCTATTTTTTTGTATTTTTCTATGCTTTAGTAATTTGCACTTTTGAGAGGCCTTTAGAGAACATTTTTGTGTTGAAAATATCCTCGGTCCCTTAACTTGATTTTTTCAAAGCATTGTGCTAAGTGACTATAGTTAGATCTTCCGAACACTTTTTCAACGATGTAAGTGGTTTGGAATTGTAAGAACCAAGCAGAAAGTTATGCCCTCACCAAGATGGGATCACCAATCGCCAAAGTGGCGTGATTTCTACCATATTCACAAGTTTCTTTTACTTCAAAGGAATTTTTATTCAAGAGCGCTCACTGTAAAGAGTGTCTCATGTCAGTACCATAGAGGTTTTAGAGGATGAAAGGAAGGAAAATTTAAAAAGTCCCACCAATGTGCCACATGTCATCACTATAGATCCCTAGTCTAGCTTCAAAGGGAGAAGATCCATGGATTTCCACCTACGTGACATGTATATGATCCCTATTCACATCATTCAAATGAACATTTAGGGCCACATCCTTAAGGAAAAATGTCACTTTTTCATTTGGCAGATCATCTCTAGGTAAATTTGATCGAAAAAAGAAATTGCCCCCACACACCAAATATTATAAGCATTGCAAGTGGCATCAAATGGTTGTTATCCTTGTGATGGTGAGAAAGTTGAAAAGGTATAAGTGACATCCATATTGTGTATGTGAATGGAAAACAATGATGTAGAGATTGGCATGCCTAAGGAAATTGCAATGATCGCCATTATGAGAGCTACACACCTCACATTCGCAAAGGGCCTTCTTAGTTGCATTTATAAGTTTCAGTTTAGAGAAATATTTTTATATATGCTAGCTGACACAGGGTAAAAGCACAATAATCTGTCACCCTTTTATAAAGGAAAAGGCTAACAAAATCAAAGTTGTTCAACTTCAATAGTATAAAAGTGACATTTATGTTTGGAATTTGAAGATGATGTAAACTAATAATTTTTTTTAAAATGGATGAAGTTTATGATTAATATTTTTAATATTTTTTTTGAATAATTTTTGATATGTTTTTTTAATTTTTAAAGATGATTTTTCAGTTGCAGAAACATACTAAAAATTAGGGGTCTAGTTACCGCCAAAAAATTATATGTAAATAAATTTTTTTCCCGTAATTTCAAAATATGTTATAGATGATATATATATAGCTAGTGCATGAAGAAATAAAAATTGGTTTGTGACCTATATTTTCTCTTTTATAATAATTCAAATTCCAACTCACCTAAAATCGACAATTTTCATCTCCCGCCATATTTTTCATAACAAATATATCCCAATCAAAAAAAGAAATATGTATTCTTGAACAAGACTTTCTCTTCTAGTGCACCATATGTTTTTAAATTTATTTAATATGTTTTACTATTTTTTAACTTTCTCCGTATTTTTTAACTTTCTCCGAATCAACATCTCCTTGACTGTTAAAATACCTACTTGCAATATTTTTTAATTATAATAGATTATGTCTAATTAAAACACTATAAAATCTATAAGAGATATTCTTGACTTTGATCTCTACAAAAAGGTATTTTTGTATTTTTTTTTAAAATATCATTAAAAGACTTAGAGTTATTGCAATGTCACTTTTCTGAAATAATTTTATTTCTACGGTAATTGGACTCAAAGTGGTATAAGACATGCATTTAATATACATTTCCAATTGGAAATGTTAAAGAATTTATCTAACTTAACTATAATGAATCTAGCTAGACCATATGTTTGACCAAAATTAATTTTTAGTTAGAAATACTAAAATTCAGATGTGCTGATAAGTTAGCCTAAAAGGTGACAGATTATTGTGTTTTTACCCCACATTGTAATAAGGTAGTTTTCTAGAGTTTTGGAGTCTTTTTTTCATTGCTTTTGAGAATACTTAAGGAAAGTCACAATTTTACTTCTTAGACCTTAGCTTTCTATTTCACTTAATCAATAGAAGAAGACGTATAATATTGTGCCTAGTTTTCCTTTGTTGTGTGTTTACTTATATTTTGTGGATTATTTTAAAGGTCTATGTCAATTATGGATAAATCTAGCTATTATTTTTTTATGGTTTTTGAATTTTATAATTTCATCATAAATGTGCCGAACTTGGAATTATGTTTGATAATCTTTTAATCATCTGTAATAGTTTGTGATTAGTGATTATACTAATGTTTTTTATGGAAAAAATTGCTTTAGTGAGGTAATAGGAACATCTATTACGTACCTTAATGAGTGCCTCTCACAGAGAGATCTAAATATTTTTCACTGTATTTGTGTGTCTTTTGCATTATGTTCTCTTTCCAATAATGAAGAGTGGTGGAATTATGTGCTTAATATTTTGGGGTTTCTTGTTCTTGTTATTTGTGAAGGTTAAATTAAAATGGTTGTAAGAGCTTTGGCACATTTCCAAAATTTATCTTCTTTTATGTTCTCCCTTCCTTCCCCATTTCCCAAAAACAATAACTTACGAAGAGCTGACTTTTGAAATCCTAAAGGTTTCTTTGCATAGTGCATTAAATCCCACATATATGTATATTTCTATAAGGGTTGTTATCTTCCTAAGTGAAAAATATTGGATCAGCAAGTACCCTACTCACATGATCTTAATGGCTATGGTTTTACAGTATTGTCCTCCTAACTACCATATATGAAAATCTTTCAAATTTATTAGGGCTTTCTCTATTTAACATATGTCATTACCCCTTATTATACTTTAATCAAAATATGACACAATAAACTAATTTTCAAGAAGCATCTTGAGGTCTTTAGACTATATTATATGTAAGGCTTAATTATTTTGGTTATTTAGTTGTTGAGGCCTTTAGACTATATTATATGTAAGGCTTAATTCTTTTGGTTATTCAGTCGTTTTAATGTATTAAATCATTTCTTCAATCCATCTTAGTCGAGGGTGCTCTTCATTAATCATTCTTCACTTTTCTCATTAGCCTAATATTTTTTTCCTCTTACAATTCCTTGGGAATTAAGACATCCTCTTGGAATGTAAACTAAAATGGGGGATACAAAAGAAATCAAATGAGTAATTTTGCCCATAATGTGCTTGTATTATAGAAAATAAAATAGTGTGATAGTGTCATGGCTTTGAAAATTATAATTCATAATGAATTCATATTGTATGACATAGAACACACAATCACATGTTGAAAAACATGAAATGTGATCTCATTTCATGTTCTCCAAAACATAATCACATTTGGAGAACATAAAAAAAATGATTGCATTTTATATTCTCAAGAAGAAATCAAGCTTTTTACTAAGGTAATTTACCTCCCTTTATTTCTTTTGAATAGGTTTGAGTGACAAGTCTAAAGGGTTTGGCTTCTAATTTTCCCTTGTTTGACATGTTTTTTATAATTTTAGTGGAGAAGAACTCCAACCCATTATACATTGAAATTAAAAACTATCCATCAAATAATAAACCAGGGCTTACAGGATAAGCACACCAACTATTAAACCGGGGCTTAGAGGATAAGCCCACCAACTATCAAAGAGTTTCCAATGAGTGCACAAAATTATAAGTGAACAAACATATAAGTTTTGAAGAACAAAATATGAAATGGATAAGAATAGAAATAACTGAAAGAAACGACAAGGGGCATTAAGAGCATTAAGAGATATAGCTCCATCCACCTAATATATACTTTAGCTCCACCTCCAAAGGAAGAAGGTTTATGTTGGTCCTTCCCTACTTAGTCTTTAGGGGCTTTCCTTTCTTTTTCTTCTTTATTTTCTTTGTGATAGTGACTACCTCCATTATGCATCTTTACATCATGGCTCTTTTAATTTTGAACAAGTTCTTGACATTTTCCTCTACCCTTTTTATCCATTCCTTATTTATTTCACAACCTAGGCAGTTTTATGAAGTTTCTAGGATTTCAATCATAAATTTTAAGTCTTCAATCTTTGTTGGCTTCCTTTCTAATTAGGAGGTTCATACAAACAACAAATTTGTCTTGTTCTTCTCCATAGTATCTCAGACAGTTTAATCCTTTTGAGGCTTCGTTGAACTCAGTCTCAAATAGGGTTAGTGGGAAGGTGAGTCTTCAATGATTAGGTTATGGTGTTCATCTTGAGTCTCTTTGTTACTTTCATGGTTATTTTTCATTAAAGGTCAAATCTTAAAACTATTCGTTAGGCGTATCCTCTCGTGGATTACTCTTAAAGATCTCTACAATATTATCTACAACAGGTGATTTAGCACACCTAGAAGACCTACATTCCTTAGCAAAGGTGGCTCTTCTTAGTTATCTTACTTTCTAAGATGTTGATAGTAGGGGAGGGGAAAACTACAAAGCTATTCTCTAGAGACTTGTTGACCGCTTCACCTTTATTCTTAGTTTAAGCACTTCTAAGGCTAGCAATAGGGTTTTGTCCTTTGTCTAGGGTAGCTTGGGACCCACTATCAATAATGAGGCCCAATTTGACATGTATTTGGAAATCTTCACTATCATTTTTTAATCTCAATTTTATCAAATTTACTCATTTATGATAATATTTAACAAAATTACCACCAAAATGTCACACATCTTCTTCACTTCTTAACCATACATTTTTTTTGTTTTGTTTTTGGAATGCATAATAATTTTGTGCCTCAAATAAATACACGTTGACTCTTCTTTCTAAATTTTAATTTGTTTGTTAAAAAAAAGAATTTTCAATGTTGCATTTTTTGTACATTCAATTTTCTTTGTTGTATTTTGTATTATTTTTGTGCAATTTATGTGAAGCACATGCTTCGCAATATAATTTTTGGATACATCCACTTTTAAAATAATTTTAACATTTAATAAAAAATAAAAGCTACAGATTTTGTAGTTCTCACTATTAATCATATATGTAGCAAGTGGTTTTTAAAAATAATTTTTTTTGTTGATGGAGGCAACTACTTATTTAGAAGATCTTCTTCTTTCCTGTTGGCAGTTATCATGATAATATCGTTGTTGATGTCATGAAAGAAATATCCTTATTATTACCATTGGTGATTAGTTTGGCAACTATTTATTGTAGTGAAGGTTATCATGTAACTACTATTGCTCATTGTATGACAACAATATCCTTATTGTTGTTGCTATTGATTAGTTCTTTATGTTGGTGTTTCTCAATTGTTATTGCTCTTTTTAAGTGTGTAATTTTATTTTCTTATTCTACTCAAAAATAAAAAAAAACTAAGGGGCACACATCAAATGCAAATATGAACACTTAGGCTATTATGTGCTATAGTATTTGAAGGCATAAGATGCAATCATTCTAATAACCAAAATGCCTATCTTATTTGAAAGTGCACCATTCTAGCATTTTGGATCTTAAATCGATAATGACATATTTCTCTTGGGCCAAATAAAACAAGAACTTGCATCATAGGTGCCTACCTATTTTCTCAATGTTGTTCAATTCCTAGGATTTGTTTACATGAAAGCTCCTTGGACACAACAATCCTTCATGGCATTTTTAAGTACAATTTTTCTTCAGAATTATATTTTGAAAAAAGTAATGTAGAGCACCACAAGTTTCCAAAATGAATGTCAATTTTATATATAAATAAATGAAAAGACTTGTCTATATTACCAACTTATCTCCCATATAAAAATAAAATATCCAATATAAGATTTAGATAACTTATATAAAATTTATTAAAAAATCCAATCCATTTAATATGATCATTCTTTTATCATAAAATTAAATATCACTGACCATCTTATTTGATTTCCAAAATAAATTTATAAACTATTTTTAACTACCAACTCATCATATTTTATTAACTTGTTAATTACTTTTAAATAATTAAGAGCTTAATGTCCTTTACAAAGTTTAACAATTGAGATCTCAGAAATTTCCTCGAACATTATCCATTGTGGAATACGCACCACTGTGGAATACCAATTTCACAAACTGGAATTTTCCGCAGCTGGAAAACGATCAGATTAATGATCTGAAGAGGGAAATGAAATTTACGTTGGACCATCTATGCCAGTCGAGTTCTCCCCATTAAAAGACATGGATGCGCACCCCAAGACAGAACCAGATCGGACCTGGTTCATCAGCACTGTGTGGCAAAGGCAGAAAGTGGGAATCTCAAGCACTTTTACTTTCCTTCAGCGGCTCAATGGCAGAATCGTGGAAGGGTGGAGATGGGCTTTCGAGCCCGGGTATATTGGACGCGTAAAATTTTAAAAAATTATTCCGTTTCTAGAAGTGGCTGACAAATTCAACTCAGACGTTGACTAGTTAAATGAAATCCAATTTTCTTTCCATGGTGTTATGTGTGTTGGTGCCTATTTTCTAAGCGTTTCCTTTGGTTTTCCTGGTAGTTTACGCTTCTTTGGTGATTTCTGGGAAGGAACATGTTCGCCTCCAGAACTTTGAGTTTTATATAGTCTTCTGTTTATGCTTCAATCCAATTCTCTGTGCCCTTCCCCTGCACCTGCGATCCACATTCTTCATTCGTGTTTTGCATTTATCAATGGCATCCTCATCCTCATCTCACCCAAGGAATAAGAAACATGATGCTTTTTCTGGAATTGAACCTAAGGGAAAACGCAGGAAAGTAGATGAATCTTCAAGATTGTTTGACGTTTTCATCAACCATAGGGGTCCTGATGTCAAGCAAACTGTAGCCCTTCAGCTTTACAATTCTCTTAAGGAGTTGGGAATCTATGCATTTCTTGACCCTGAAGAAAAAGACCTCGGTGATTCATTTCCTTCAACCATTGAGAGTGCCATTCACTCTGCTTCGGCTCATATTGCTATCTTCTCCAAAGGATATGCAGAGTCCCCATGGTGTCTGGCGGAGCTGGTTCTCATGTCACAAAGTAGTGCTAAAATCATTCCAGTTTTTTACGGAGTGAAGCCTTCTGCCCTTCGCTACATAGAAAGCGGAGAGTATGCTAAAGCGTTTACAAGATATGAGGAGAAGGGGAGGTATGTGGCGAAGCTTAAGGAGTGGAAGGACGTCCTCCATTCTGTTTCATTTCTTACAGGACACGAAATCAGCAGCGATTTCAGGTAAGATCTCTGGGTTCCCATTGTGCTTGGTCATTGTACATTGTTTTACTTTTTCTTTCATGAAATTTGTAGATTTTTCATATTTAGGCAGTCACAATTTCTCTTTATTAAAATCCCCTTTTCTTTTGTAAAGTGCCAGTGACTGCAAAAATATAGTGTCAGCTGTCCATAAAGAAGTTCAAAGGAAAGAACCTCTACATGTTGCCAAATACCCAGTGGGGCTGGACAGGGTTGTAACAGATTTTGAAAGGCTGTGTCTTGATAAGGTTGTGGAAGACTTTCAAAGGCAGTGCCGGACAAAGGAAGCTGGCAAAGAGAGCGCTCAGATAATCGGCATTTATGGAATGGGTGGAGTGGGCAAAACAACTCTGGCCAAAGAGTTGTTCAATAGGAGGCAGTCGCATTATACTAAAGCCTGTTTTATTTTTGATGTGAGGGAAGCCTATGCCAATAAACGTTTCCCTTCTTTGCAAATGAAACTCCTCAAAGATCTCTACCACCAAGATAATCTCAACTTTCTTTGTATAGAGGAAGGAAAAAGTCATATTGAGCGCTGCATAAGAAGAAGACAACAGTTGAGTTTCGTACTTGTTCTAGATGATATTGATCACCTGGAACAGTTAGATGCCCTCTTGATAAGGGACATGCTGAATAAATCTATCAATAGTCTGGTAATTGTTACAATTCGTGATGCAGGAGTGTTAAAAAATGCAGGAGCTGCGGTTAGTTATAATCTGGATGGAATGGATGAGAATGAGGCGAAAGAGCTGTTTTGTTGGCATGCTTTTAGCCAATCTTATCCTTCGAGTGGATACGAGAGGCTGGTTGACCTCTTCGTTGAGGTGTGTGGCGGCTTACCGTTGTCTCTTCAGGTTCTGGGCAGTCATGTTCATGGCACAGATCGGGAGTTTTGGAAGTTAGAATTGGAGAAAGTTAATAAGACGCTGCCTCAAGACATACACCAGAGATTAAAAATAAGCATTGACACGTTGGACAAAGAAGAAAAACAAATTTTCATGGATTGTGCATGTTTTTTCATAGGAGAATTGACGAAAGATGCCATCAGAGTGTGGGAGGGATCAGGGTGGAGCGCGCAACATGCACTACGAAGACTCAAAGACAAATGTCTGGTTGAGGAAATAAAAGAATATAAATTCACGGAAGAATTCAATGATATAAGAAAAATTGCCAGAGAAGAAATATTTGTATTGAGAATGCATGACCACTTGCGGGACTTGGGACGACAGATGGCAGATTAACTGAGTCATCCTCGTCGGCTGTGGCTTTCTCAATATCTCCAATCTCTGGTATGCTTTTTCCTCCAGGTTACTGCCTCTCTAGTGTGATATTCGAAATCTTAAACTAACTTCAATGAAAAAAACTCAACCACTTTCGTGAATGCAGGAATCAAAGGGATTTAAAAGCATTCTCACCCAACCCAAGTTCAGGTATTTACATTCTTTTATGGATCGGTCCTTGGGTTGCCATGTTAAATACTTTCTAGGGGAATCAGACATGAATACGCTTGAGCCGTCCTCTACTTTACTATGGCTCGAGCTTGCATATTGCTCTCATGAAGTCACAAACATCCCTCCCTGGATTCCTCTTCAAAACATACAATATTTAATGATCACAGATGGAAGTCTGGAAAGATTGTGGCAGAATAATGAACAGGTATTTTGTTATTTATCCTAAAAAGTTAAGTCCTGGTAATCTAATGCATTTATTATAATACTTTGCTGACTTTTATTTACAATCGGAATTTTGAATAAAAATTATATGGACTTTCAGGAACCTTTCGCGCTAAAAGAGCTGAGGATTTATAGAATACGTAAGTTGGAGGAGTTATGCTTGGGCCTTCTGTGCCATCTGGAAGTACTTGTAATTCATAACTGTGGATATCTAAAATTTTTGACAGGAATATCCGATCTTACAAAGCTAGTAAAGTTGGACATTGTTAGATGTGGAGAGCTTGAGAAGTTAAGTCTTGTTCAACTTAGCTGTTTGAAAGAAATTTCAATTCATGGTTGTGGTCATTTGAAAAGTGTGACAATATCTGATCTTACAAAGCTAGTCAAGTTGGACATTGATGGATGTGGAGAGCTGGAGGAGTTAAGTTTTTTTAGACTCAACTCTGCAGAAAAGACTATAATTTGTAATTGTGACCATCTGGAAAGTTTGACAAGAATACCTGATCTTACAGAGCTAGGAAATTTGAACATTGCTAATTGTGGGAAGCTTGAGAAGTTGAGTCTTGTTCAACTTAGCTGCCTAAAAGAATTTATAGTTCATGGTTGTGGTCATCTGAAAAGTGTGATAACATCTGATCTCACTAAACTTGCAAAGTTGGACATTGTTGAATGTGGAGAACTTGAGCAACTAAGTTTTGTTGGATGCAACTCTGCAGAAAAAATTATAATTTCTGATTGTAAGCATCTAAAAAGTTTGACAGGAATATCTGAACTTACAAAGCTAAAAGTTTTGAAGATTAGTAATTGTGAAGAGCTTGAGAAGTTAAGCCTTCTTCACCTTAGCTGCCTAAAAGAAATTAGAATTTATGGTTGTGATAATCTGAAAAGTGTGACAGCATCTGATCTTACAAGATTAGTTGACTTGGACATTGTTAGATGTGGAGAACTTGAGGAGTTAAGTCTTGTTCGTCTCGGCTCTCTGGAATTTTTTTTAAATTCAACTTACCACACTGAATAGGATTGAACTGAAAGGTTGCAGAAATTTGATTAGTCTAGATGGAACATTTTGGAAACTTGTAAAATTGAACATTTACGACTGCCCAAAGCTGGAGAAAATACCAGATATTGAAATATTTCGCTTATTGGAAAGAGTGCAGATATTATATTGCAGCAATGAAACAATTCGGAATTATATTCTCCAGATGAAGGTTTTGATTCCACGCTCAATTTTTATTTTTTTTCGTGGAAAGGGTTTTGGTTCATCTTTGGTTTCCCCTCTGTTGTCGGAATATTAACGTAAATTTTCTAATTAAAATATAATGTATACCAAACGAATTGAATGTAATGTTAATCCACAAATTTTGTTTGTTTGATGCAGAAGCTACCATCAAACTTTATTAAAGTAATTGGTCAAGCACTAGATGGGGTGGAGTCAACTCTCAACGCAGATCTATTTAGCGACTTTAACAGCGCCAACTCAGTCATTCAAATTGGTACCGAGGCCACGTGGAATCATTTGGGGAGACATGTGGTGGGCGCAATTATTTTATGTGCCGTGGTTGTGATCAATACCACAGCCGCAGCAAAGAGGATTAATGATTTAATCGGGGAATGTGATATTAATCCCTGGTTGAAATGTGAGGTGCGCGAAGGCCAATGGATAATCACATCGGTTACCAGCAAACAAGATGAAATAAACAGGCACCTTGTTAATAAGGGCAATTGTTTTCCCTTCGATTACCTCTGTTTCCCCGAGGATGCTATGGTGAAAAGTGTGAGCGTTCCAGTGATGAGAGGAGAAGAACATAAAGTTTTGAATGTTTTACGTAGAATTGTTCGTAACCTGTACCAGAAATAAAGTACAATTTATGTTATCTTGGCGTTCACACTGGTCTAGTGTAGTTTGATTTCTCTTTTGGAGAGTGTTGGGATGGTGAAGTTCAATGGTCACTTGACCATTCACCTTTCAGACTATTCACTTAATCGCTGAATACATTTGTGTAAATGGTTGTGTACATGCCATGGATAGTATTGTATTGGTTAAACATTAATAAGATTTCCCTGCTTGTTAAACATTAAAAAGATTGTATTGGTTAAACATCAATAAGATTGTCGAACCATTATAATATTTTGTATTATGTGTTTTGTCTTTATTTTCTATCACTGTCTTAGATATGTTTATTAAGTTTATCTGCTCGATTAAAACTTACAATTGGTATCAGAGCTTGGTTAAATCCAAGGAGCAGATATGGAATACGGTGATGCTCTTATTTTGACCATAACAGAAGTTGCAGCAAATGATTGGGTGCTCGACACGGGAACATCATTTCATATTACCTCGCACAGGGAGTTTTTCAAAACCTTCAAAAGCGGTAATTTTGGTAAGCTCTTTCTCACAAATGATAAATGTCTTAAAATTGTTGGGAAAGGAGATGTTTTGTTAAAACTAGCCAATGGAAATAGCTGGCTGTTATGGGTTGTTAAGTATGTCCCTCAAATTAAAAATAATTCTATTTCAGTTGGGCAATTGTTCTCTCAAGGATGTAATGTCAGGTTGGAATCCAATAAATAGAAAGTGAAAAAGGGTCCTTAGTGATTGCAAAAGGGAACAAATCGGATATTTTATATCTAGTAAAGAGTCATAATGAAGTGGGAGCTATTTACAACAGCAGCGTGGAGTTTTCATACAAGATTTCTAAGAATTCACCTCGCCAAAAAGTGAAGAAGGAACAACTGAAACAAAAGGTGAGAAATTGGGAAATAGAAATAAAACTTTATGATTATGAAGATTGTAACTGTAATTTTTCATATAAGAAATTAAAATATGGTGAGAAAAGAGTTACGGTTGTTGTTGAATCTGAAATTACACCAATGGATGTAGACGAAAATCCTATTGAATATTTTGTCACTGAAATAAATGAAAATGTTGATAAGCATTTTGCCACCAAAATTGAAATAGATGAAGCTAATGATATAGATCAGAACAACGATATAGAGCTTTGTTCTGCATCTAATGAATGAAATCTTGAGGTTTTAGACGAGTCTAATTTGCAGACTAGTTTTAACGAAGAAAATGAAATTTTGAATGGCACAGACAGTTGTTGGTCTTTAGATCGTCAAAATCTACAAACCAATTCCACAGCGAACGCATGAGTAGTAGGAGAGCGCCAGGTAAAATATGACAATGGGGGCCAGAGGAAGGCAGTCCCACTTGGGCCGTTGGAGGCCAACACAGCAGATGTGTGTATGGTGCCCAATAAGGTGGTATGCAGGCAAGTGGAGGTGCAAGACGAATCCACTGTTTGGTACAACTTTCTTCCCCGCGGTGAATTCAATAGAATTTTTTTGGACCTCTGTTCTAATGTCCAGGAAATGTGCGTTGCTCAGTCTATGCCAACATGCCTCCCTGCAGACACATTCATTAATAAGACTGTTAATTTGAAGCCCGTAATGGCTTGGGCCGATATTGAGAATGAGCATAATTTTAATGTTCATGTCCTCATCCAGGAAATGATCGGTAGCATGGGATGTGCAAGTTCCAAGGAGGGAGTTCTGCGTGGAGCAGGAGATGTATATGAGAAAACGCATGGCTTTTCCTGTAATTCATGAAATTCATAGTTAGTTGTTGGTGTTGGCAGAATGATAGATTCGAAGATGAACAGCCAAGGGTTCTGTGACAATCTGGAAGACATTCTCAGGCCTTCTCGAAGCAGGCACATTGACAATAGAGAGGCCAAGAAGATCGAACGTCTTTTGTTCCAGAATGTGGATCGACAGGGCCGACTGGTTTCTGAGACTTTTTCTTGTCTCATCAAATTCCTTTTAAACACGACAGCCTATGGTCCCATGGACCATTTTTAGTTATTGTCTTCTCATCAATTTCTATGCGGTTTTTTCCTCCATAGCCTGTGTCTGAGGGAGGTCGGGAACTTGTCTTGCCAACAACAAATGGAACTCACATTGTGGAGGCTATACAAGCACAAGCCACAAAAGAAAGCATTGGTCTTGGTAGTTAGACACAACAGAAGTTGAGCTGGTAGCGCCAGTAGACCAAGGAGTAGACCAAGGATTTGACAGACATTTTTTTATGTAATCACACTTGTGATACACGCATGGGTATGGAAGGTCAAGACAAAAAATGTATGGTTGGTCCCAATACAGGTGAATTTCTTAGATTGATGTATGTTAGTGACAGGATAGAAAGTGGTGTGTCGATTGTGACTTTTCCCAGGGCATTTGAGAAAAGTCAGCCTAAAGTACAAATCATTGATGTTTCTGAGTGGAGGGATATTTGTGTTCGAGAAAATCCAAACGAGTTGTTGGTGGTTTCATGCGTACGACGTACTGTCTGTGTTTCCGCTCTGAGCCATCCATCTGTCAAACCGCATTTACTGCGGGATCCCTTTTGCATTAGAGTTAGCTTTTATTATGGCTCCGGCCAACTTCGGCCCAGCAGTTACTGCTGGTGCGCGAGTTGAAGCTTCGGACAGCCATGGTGCCTCCTCTGAACAAACGTCCCCGCAAGTTCATCCCGAAGGTCTT
>MU228040.1:396000-434529 GCA_018584345.1 Thuja plicata
AGATCAAGACAAAGGTAAACATGGAAAATTTGATGCTTTATGGATAGGTCCTTTTGTCATCATTGGTAAAGGAGGTGAGAATTCTTACATTTTACAAGATTTGGAAGGTTACAATCAAGAACTTCCTATGCATGCTCAGTATCTTAAACCTTTCTTTCATTAAAGATAACAATAGGCAAGTATTTTTTCTCTTTCCTTTTTCTTATGTATATATGTTTTCATTATTCTTTCTAATGGTTTGATTTCCAGAGATAGCTTGGATCTTGCTATGTTCAGGTATAAACACTCATCCCCAAAAAGAGCCACTGGTGGAACCCATGTCGACAAAGTAATTTGTATCCATTCTTGTTCAGGGAAGTAACTGTCTACACATACCTACTCGTCTTTTATAGCTTCTTTTTTTCATCATCCTTATCTTATCAAAGTGTTGTAATGTATTTATTCACTTTCATATGTCTTAATTCTTAAAGATTCACATTATCTTAGAATCATTTTCCTAAATTTTCTTTTTCACTAGGGGAATCTAGGAACCTGATCTTGTGAATTTCTTCTCTTAAATACATAATGTGATTACAATTGATCTTGAATATTCTTTTGATTAAGTTTAAAATCTTATGTGATGTTTTTCCTAATGTGCTTATATGGAATCTGGCATATCTTACCATCACATTATAAATCACTAATCCACATTGATGATAAAGGTAGTTAAATTGCAATCATGACCTAAGAGGTAATATTTTAAAAGATGATTATATCCTTGATTCAATGATACTTTCAAATGTTTTAATTAGCGATCTATTAACATTTTGAAGAGGTTGATCTTGTCTTAATCAAGCCTTCATGTATTGGAATATTCATTATCTTCAATAGAAGGATGATGTTATTATTTACGGTCATGATCTATAAGATTACAATATGTTATGATTTGATCAATAATGATAATAATAAATGATATTTCCTTTCCACATATTTGAATCCATGTATTATGCTTATGAATATAAAGGGAAAGTTTGGTAAAATGTTGTCATGAAAAATGCTATTAATAGAAGTTATACTATGTTACTTTTGAAAACATTCATATTATTTATAATCTGCATGTATTTATATTTCTTATTCCTTTTCCATGATATATGTATTATCAATGATTTCTATTCAAATCTCCAGCATGAGTCTTGTCCTAATATATGAGTTTCATACCATTTGTTATTAAAGAAAAACTAAAGCTTTATTCAATTATACGGATGAAAGATTATATGATAAATATGAAAATTAATCCTATAGTTATGGCTTTTATCCATTTGAAAGAAAATTAATGATAAAACATTTATTATCTTCCATATTATACTTTGCTCGTTGTTCTAAACATTTGCATTGGCGACAGACTGCAAGGTAGTGAGCACCCGCGAGGAAGGAGTTGATGGAGGATTATTTGTAGGCGTGATGACAAGAGATCACAAATGAGATTCCATATGCCATGTACCAGAGAATAATTTCATTGTTATATGTAGAGATACATGCCATCAACTTCAACGTATAATGAAGATTGGTCTACACAACAGCGACTGACTTTTTATGAGAGGTATGATGCCATAGTTTGTATTGGCCAATACACATCGGTTCCACTTTGCAATTAAGAATGTGTGGGACTGAGATCAAGCACACTACATTATAATACCTTTATGAGAAGTCTGCAGTCTCCAAGTGTTACAAAGTTTGCCTCCAGAATCTGCAGCACCAGTCTACGCTTGAATAAAGATTGCAACAATATTGATGTAATGATCAACGTTGTTTTGCAGTTGTTAAAACGTGACATAGGTGATGAAACATGGCTCGAGGGATGCTCCATACTCCTTAGCATTGAGTTAAGGAGGTACCTACAAATGTGGTAATAAGAAATTGTAGAAGGACAATTAATGTTGTTATTGCAGCCATTAAGAGGGAATGCATAATCAACTCCCATAATGCATCAATTCCCCCACGTGACAATGTTGTAGATTGATATATGAAACAACATAAATATGATACGTGTATGAAGTATATTCATTTATATACAAAAATATATAAGGATTTTAAGAAAAAAAGGCAGATTTACGAAGGCTTTGTGAAATAAAAAAGGAAGAAAACTTAATAGACAGATTTGGGAATAATTCATTGTTCACCACACAAGAACAATGCATCGTCAGCATCTGTAGTCTACAAGCAGGATCAACAAAAAAATTCAAAATGTACATGAGTGTTGCACAGAAGGAGGATAGATGCCATATGCAGATCCATGGACTTCAAACACACCAAGCATGGACTTTTGAATGTGACTATTGAATAAGTTTATATACAAATTTCTTGAATGGGAAGTTTTGCAACTTGCCGAATCGAATGGTTGGCTGTTATGGCTGATTAATGAAGGATATTTGTTATCAAATCTATGTAATAGTTTGTTATAGGTTAGTTTTTAGGGAAACGGTGTGATGTTTTCACACACCCTCTTGATTTTATATTTATATTCATTCATAAATCTGCAAAATAGACACAGAATAACATCAAATAAGAAGAACATGATGACTGATATGTTGAAACTATGGATTCTTTGGGAATGAGGGAATGAAAGATAGTCAATTTCAAACATTGTGTGCAAGGATCTGATATACATTTTCTTATCAAGCAGAGATAATTCTGTATTTATTTGAATTTTGCAATTGTTCTTGTTATTTCTTTACAATCAAGTCCTTCAGATAAATCAAATTTGAAATTCCTTAAAGTGATAGTTTTGAGTTGCGTATATTTCATTTCAATGTTTATATTCTATATATTCAATTGTTTCCTTCTCATTTTTGCATAGTTAAATCCTATTGATTAAAGCCTTGATCAATTGGTCCATCATCTCAGGAATATTATTAAATTGAAATATTTTTAAACTTTTAGTTATATGTGCATCTCATAACACCTTTAAGGTGATAAGATTTTATTTTCAAAGTTGTCTCTGAAGTTGAATGTAGGATTGAAGAGATATTGACTTTATTTCCCATTATTGAATTAAAGCACTGGTCTCTCTCGTTAATTGAATTTCGTATAAGGTTTCATTGTTTCAAGTTTTGAATTACTCTTTTATTTCATCTTATCCAGTTCATATCTCAATCATATGAAGTAATTTTTAAATAACATTATATTTGAATAACAAATATTTTCAGTTTTGTGATCTTATTAACACCTTGAGAAGTAGGAGTTGAAGTTATCAATTATCTGCTATAGGAAACCTTTAGAAGACTTTGAAGACAAGTTTAAAGTGCAGGCCCACCAACCTTGATTCTATGGAATCAGAATTGTAGGAGGTCCAATCTATTGATTTGAGCACCAACACATCACACATTCATGGCCATACACCATGCTTGGTTTCTGCAATGGTGCCTTCTTGTATATTGGCACTGTGTTTTTCTCCCTGGGTTGTTTATCCATTTGCTTGGGCGGATCCATCAACATTTTCACAGGTATTGGGCTCATCTTGTAGGGCCTCTTGATGCACTCCTTTGTTGTTCTCATCACATGCCTTTCCCAGAAGTCAATATTGTCATTTTTTTCTTTGTCAACCTCTACGTTCATGATGGGCCTATCATAAATCTTATCATTGGTGTAAATTGCCTCCAATACCTCATCTGAATCATGCTCCCAAACTTTAGGGGTAATAAGGGTCTTTATGACTTCCTTCATGAAGGTAAGGGTCATCCTACAGTAATCCAGGATACTGACCTCATGGTCATCCACACAGTTCATCCAGTGATCTTCCACGTGTGGTTCATGAATGTAGAATTTTCCAATACTGTGGTTGTAAGTGCCTATAGGATCAAAATGAGGCTGCACTATTTTGTAAAGCTACAGGGGGCATTCATCCCATTCAAAGGCTAGAGACTTCTAGACCTTCATATCCTGTAGGGTAAATGGTCCCAATGAGATGGGAAAATCCCAATAGTGCTTCTTCTTGCACTTTATGTGCTCATATGCATCGGCGAGTTTTCTGGCCATCTCCAAAATGACTATCTAGTTGGATGGATATCTAGATAGTTTCTTTGGCTTTACCTTTGATCCTGCTATCTGATTGTCAGTGAAGGTCCTGAATTGAATGTAATAGGCCCCTGTGGCCCTTATCTTAGCGGCTTCTTCCTCTGACATCCTTTTTGCAAAATCACCTTTGATGGATCAGATTATTGTGAAGATGAAAGCGTCATTAACTATCCTGTAGTTTGGGCTATCCTCCAATATTTTTTAACTCTTCTATAGTTGGGGGTATAGGATGTAGGGCAATGCATTGAGATAATTTAGGTTTCCTCTCTTAGTGAGTCCTAGGTAATCCACGTGGTTTTTTAATAAGTACACCACATAAGTACTCATGTAAAACTTAGGGTTATGTTTTACTGCCACCACTATTCATCCAACTTATCAATGATGATGGTTCCCCAGTCAAACCTAGACCTATGGCCTTTGAGTCTTTCAATCAAGAGAATCATCCAATTCTCCAGTTGGGAGGATTGTGGTAACCCATATACTCGGCTCAACATTTTTATGACCACTTTGATATCATCCTTCATGTATCCCCTCCTTAGGTCTATCTTGTCCATCTTATTTTTGGGGAGATGTTGTTCGAGGTAATTGTCATTGACTATCTCATATTCTTTGTCCCCTTTATTCCTTAACCACAAATTCCCCTTCTCTATGAAGAATTCATAGAACTTGTCTATGCCTTTGTGAAGGTGGAATACATCCTCTATGATGTCCAGCTTGATATCCAATATTACTTGGCCCTCTATGTTTTGAACCACCCTTTTGTCTAAGTCATAGTGGTTTGCCAAGGTCATGATTAATTCAGGTGAAGTTACGGCCATTGGGTGGGCTGCTGCATTGACAAGTCCTGCTAATACAAATCAAGTACAATCCTCTAATCTTCCTTGTGGTTGGGCGCACCTCATCAGGAATTCATCCCAATTTACATTCCCAATATCAGTATTGGTGATCTCACTATGCTTGTTGCTGATCTTTGAAGGGGGAGTGTTCCCCTTGTATTGGTACTTCATGGGCAAAGTAATAATTTTCTCAGGTATTCTTGTGATAGAACATACAATTATTAGTATCTTATTTGAGGAACAAACTGAAAGAAAGTTAATTAAACTAAGAAAATAGAGTGAAACTTTCTAAGTCACTGAGAATGCAGGTTTTTTGCAATTTTGGTTTTTCAGACATTGAAGACCATTTCGGTGGCCGAAAAGGCAAAAAGTGTAAAATGCCATCATTTGAGGGGAGTCCCTTCAGACCTTTCAGCATCCAAAAGTATGAAGGTTTTGTAGGTGCCAAAAATCCCAAAGTTTGAAGATCAGGTTTTGGAGATTCAGATCTGTTGGGATTTTAGAGGTCTAAAATGCTGAAAAGTCTGAGTCTCCAAAATAGCGATGAGGGAAAGGACTTTCAAGGATTTATTCCTATCGATGTTTTGGATGTTTTAGACGTCCAAAATGCCAAAAGGGCCAAATCTCCAAAAACAAGACTGATGACCAACTTACCTAGTTTTTAGCCTTTTGGAGGCTGAAAAACCTGCGACAAAGGTTGCGACCAGACAAAACCCTAAAAAACCAGAGGTAAAAAGAAACTTGACTCAACATGGATGGACTTCCTACAAAAATGAGGGCACCCAAGGCTCACTTAGAGATCAGGGGGAAAGAGACAACACACCCTAGGTTGAACAAGCGCTAGGGTGAAAAAACCCTAAAACCTTAAAAAAACTAGAGGAAGTAATAGAAAATGCGAGGCAGCGAATAAGACCTACCTCAGGGGAAAGGAGCGGGGCGGTGGGGAAGATGCAAAAATATTGGCTTGGAGGTGAGTGTGTGATCAATCTCTAGGTTTAAGGAAAAAAAAATGTTGCAGCTACGAGCTCTTGAGAAAAGGACAAAGTGATCTCAAATGAGGACCCTTTTGTAATTTATAACCCATGGGTTTTGATGTCAGCATTTTTGGTGGTTTTGGTAGTTTTCGGTGTTTGAAACACTGAAAGTTGGGAGGTAGACACCTTCATACTTTAGGTCTTTTGGCCATTTTAGTGTTTCAAAGTACCAAGGTCCCCTGAAACACTGAAAGGGCTGAAAGGCTGAAAAAGGTGTTTTTTCCTTGGGATCATACTGATGCCTGTTCTTCTGAAGCTGACCAAGCAAGGAATCAAAGGGGGAAAACAAGACCAAAAAAGATAAAGCAAAAAAGAAGGGGGGGAACCCCATGGTTAGAGGACCAAAAAAATGGGGTGTGTGTTGTGGACCCACAACAAATAGCCCGACAAAAGGAGGAATGACCAAGACATTTCTCTATCATCATCACTCTTCGAGGTTGTAACTTTGCAGTAGAACAAGGCTAAGAGGTGTTGGTGTCAACCAATCTTTCAATGACTTCCAATCTGAGATTTTTCGTTGGTTTCTAGTGTGTGTTCTTGTGTATTCATTCTTTGACCCTTGATTGTGGTAACCAGAATGTTTTCTGGTTTCTCCTGACCTTCGCCAAGTAGACCCGGGCTTCCCAGAAAGAGCATTACTACCACTCAGGCATTCATAGCCCCGAAAACATTTTCCCCAAATCCCAAGTATAACCTTGTTCTACTATCAATCGGGCATTCATAGCCCGAGTAGAGGTTTCCATAGTCACCCAAGTCTGCACTGTCTGCTAGGCTATAGCTTTCTTTCCTTTAGAGAGTTCCATCTTTGGATAGTTATTTTATTTCTTTCGTGGTGTTCTTGAAATGTGTTAAGATCTGGATGTTTGTGTACTCCATGTGTTCAGGTCCATAGTAATGAAATCCTCTTCTCATATGGAATCTAACCCAGGCAATGATTAGGCTATGACACCCAGATTTCACACTTGTGGCCTCTTTGGGACACTTTTTATTTTTGTGTGATTCTTTTCTTCTCTCTTTAGCTATTCTCTTTTCATATTTAATCTGACCCAGGTAATGATTAGGCTATGCCACCCGTATTTCACACTCATGGCCTCTTTTCGACACTTTTCGTTTACTATGCTTATTTTCCTCTCTTCAACTATTCTTTTCTCTTTTTTCACTACCTCTGCATTCGTTTAGACCTAGGTTTTTAGATTGGTGGGTACCCGAATCTACACACTAGTGTCAGACACAACTGTCAAATGTTCAAGGAACTATTTCTCTTTTAGTGTTGCCTTTTAGTGTATTTTGTGATTAGGATGACCAAGCCTTGAACTTCTTCTTGTTGATCATTGATAGTTGTCATCACTTCGCCTTTTGGACACTGTTCTTTGCGTTGCACATTTCTTTTGTAGAATTGATGGAGTAATACCATTGCTCCAATTTATGGACTAATTTGGAGTGGATTCGAGAACATATTGACCCCAAATCAACAAAAAGCCCCAAAAAAAGAAAGGAAGAATGGACTGACAGTGAGGGAAGAAAAAAGAAAAGAAAGGATAGAACCAAAAAAGGGTAAACTATGGTACAAGGGATGGAAAGAAGTCTCGCTTAGGATTCAAAGTAATGTTTGAGGAATTTCCCATTGACTGGAAATGGGGTCAACTCTCCATTCAATGTGCTGATCCTAAAAGTGTTTTCCCCTAGGATCTCTAATATTTGATAAGGGCTTGTCCACAGTCTTTGGAACTTGGTGTGGCTACCCAACTTTTCCTTTGCCTTATCCCACATGAGGACAAGATTAGAGATCCTGAAGAATTTAATGGTTTCCCTCTTGTTAAACCAACTCTTGACTATGGCTTGGTGTTTTGATACATGTTCCAGAGCCGCAACTCGCTTCTCCTCTAGGTTAAGGAGGTTCATGAGCTGGACTTGGATTTGATCTTCTCCTCCCACATATTGGTCCATGAATCTGAGGATTTAGAACTTTAAGTTCATAGGGAAGGCCGGTTGTAAGCCATAGACTAGTTGGTATGGAGACGTCCCCAGGGAATTTTTGATCCTTACATGATTAGTGCATAAAGCATATTTTAATTTCATGTGCCAATCCCTAGGGTTGTCATCCAGGAGGCATTTGATCACTATTGTTAAGTTTTTGTTGGTAGACTCTGCTACACTGTTTCCTTGTGGATAATAATTTGAAGAGAACTTGAGGATTACCTATTTCTCAAAGGCCCATTGAATGAGTGAGGCCAAAGAAAAAGAGGGAACATTATCACATACCAGATTAAATGGCATCCCAAACCTAGTTATGATGCACTCCTCCAAGAATCTAGTCATGACCTCTGCGGTACAATTCTTCAGTGCTTGAGCTTCTATCTAGCGTGTGCAATAGTCAATGGCTATCAATATGAACTTGTGTCCTATAGATGAAGGGGGGTTAATCATTCCAAAAAAATCCAAGCCCCATTGGGTGAACATGCGTACCTTGTATATTGGTTGTAGGGGCATTATGGGGTTTCTCTCTTGAGTCACGCTGGTTTGGCAAGTGTGGCAGGATCTCACATGTTTGTTAGCATCTCTAAATATTGTAGGCCATAAATATCTTACCCTCAGGATTTGGTGGGCCGTTGCATCAGCTGACCCATGTCCCATTTCATACTTGTCATGGAAACTTTCTAGGATTTGTTTGGCCTCGAGCATGTCTAAGCAATTTAGGTATAGGCCTTCATAATTGTGTTTGTACAGTTGCCCATTTTTCAACATATAGGAGCCGCTCTTGATTCTCAAGGCTCTTCTCTAAGAACCATTCATTTCCTCTGGGCAACGGTTTTGCAGTAGATAATACACTATGTCTTGGTACCATACATCACTGATCACACCTTGATCAGTGTAGGTTTGGAAAACTAGTCCTTCTTCAACCTTAGAGATCAGCTTTGTTAGGCCTTGGCCCCTCACTAGTTTCATTGGCTAGATTTCAAGTTCAAACTCTTGGAGGATGGCCGTCCATTTTCCTCTCTTCTCTCCCAGCTCAGTCGGCATCAAAAGGGACTTCACGGCTTCATGTGGAACTACCCAAATGACTTTGCTTCTTAAGATGTAGTGTCTGAATTTTTTCCCTGCTTTGACAAGAGCGAATGACTATTTTTCTAGGTTTGGGTGCCTGAGCTCAACATCTTTGAAGGGGAAACTCATGAGAGCTATGGGTCTTTCATCTTCACTATTCTTCCTTTGTGTGAGGATGCCCATGCATGAGTGCTTAGATGCAAAAGATTAAACCTTGAAAGGGATAGTATATTCTGGGCTAGCTAGGAACGGTGTTGTAGCAATGTCATTCTTAATCTCCTCAAAAGATTTATTGGGTAGGAGAGGCCATTCAATCTTGGCATCTTTCTTGAGCATGTCATTCAACGGTTTTACTATTTCTTTGAAATCACTAATGAATTTTCTTACAAAGTTGATCTTCCCAAAGAAATATTTCAGCTCTTTATGGCTGTGTGGTGGTGTCAATTTTAGAATGGCTTCCACCCTTTCAGGATCTATGGCTATCCCCTTTTATGAGATGATATTTCCCAATATTTTGCCTTCAGTTACCCCAAACACACATTTCTTGGGATTGAGGGAGATCCCAAACTCCCTGCATCTTTGAAGGCATTTTTTGAGGTCACTTAAGTGGTTAGCTCTTTATTTTGAGAAAAATGTGAGGTCATCCATATAGATAATAATGCATTTTCCAACTAGTCCTTTAAAATCTATGTCCACTACCCTCTAAAAAGTGGCTCCAGCATTGATCAGTCTATAAGGCATTCTGTGGTAAGTGAAAGTTCCCCATTTGGTAGTGAATGCTATTTTTAGTAGGTCTTCTTCCTGCACCATCAGCTGGTTGTAGTCTTAGTAGTCATCGAGGAATGACATCATTATAGACCCATTGACCTTTTGTAATACTTCATCGAGAGATGAGAGTGGGTAATTGTCCTTCTAAGAAGACTTTTTGAGGTTCCAGAAATCTATGCACAACCTGATCTCTCTCATTTTCTTTCTTATGGGTACCAAGTTTGCCACCCACGTGGAATGTTGGATTGGAAAGATGATGCTGGAATCGATAAATTTATGAACTTCCTTTTGAATTAATGGTTCCATGGTGGGGTTCATTAGCCTCTGCCGCTACTAGAAAGGCTTTGAGTCTGGTTTTAGAGGGATGTTGTGCACTATGACTGAGGTGTCATATGTCTTTAATTATTCATAGCTCCATGCTATGACATCTTGAAATTTGGTGAGGAGATAAACCATCTTCTCCTTTTCTTGTTCAATTCCTACCTTTCTGATGTGGACCTCCCTAGCTTCCTCTTTTGTGCCAAGGTTGTAGGTATCACATTCTTTACCATCTAGTGCTATATCTGGTCGTCTCCTTAATGTAGTATTGTCACTGTCAAAATCCTCTCTAGTTCTACCATCCCCTGAGGTATGGCGTTGGTCCTCAAATTTATGACCCCTTGATCACCAGGAGCTTCGGGTTCAACTACTACTTCACCCTCCTTTTCCTCATCTATGATCTACTTCTTAAACACACCGACACACATGATAAACTCCAAGATGTGTTGATCATCCTAGAAGACTTGAAAGTTAGTGACGTTGTCTGGAATGGCTGGTGCGGCGACAAGTTCAAGAAAGAATTTCTTTATCTTAGATTTCTCCATTGGATGTAATGAACTGGCTGATATAGCCAAGGTATTGGAGACAACCTTCCTTCTCCTTTGGATGATTTTGATGTCAAAAGCATCGAAGTCACTGATCAAGTCCCATGCTCTATTTTGGTAGGTCTAGAGCCTTTTATCATTGCAAGTATACTAGATATAGATCTACTTGACAACCAATTGTGAGTCACCTTCTACTATCAGGATCTTTACTCCTCTCTCATGGGCTAGGAGGAGTCCATGGACTAGTGCTTCATACCATGTAACATTGTTAGTGCAGATAAATTATAACCTATAAGTGACATAGAAAGATTTACCTCATGGGTTTATCAATTTGATCCCTACACCTACCCCCTGTTTACATTTGGAACCGTCGAAGTGCAATTTCCATATCTTGGGTTGCTTAGTAGGACTAATTTTGGCTGATTTTCTCTTGGGAAGCCCTTTTCTTTTAGGCTTCTAACCCTTCTCCTCATCATTGTCTGAAGAGGTGGATTCTCCTGTATTTTGAGTATGCATGTGTTTGGGTTTCTTAGTACTTTTTTTGCCTAAGTCTTCTAGCATTCCCTTGTAAGGGGGACACACTCTGTCATCAGAGGTGCTCTAGTCATAAATTATGTCTAGCATAGGACCTTTGTTATCTAAATCTGGCCCACTATCCTAATCTCAGCTTGGGGTGATTGTAGGAACTAAGACATCAACCTCTAGCGGGATGTTACTCTTGTCTTCATTCTCAAGGACGTCCCCTTTTGTTGTACAGTTCTCTGATAGCTTACTTGATGAGTTGATCTAGGTCAATACCCTTGATAATGCTTCCTAGGAACTGGGGCATGTGAGCTTAGAATGGCTAACCTAGTGTAATCGACAGTACCCTGGGAGTAGCAAAATGTTAGGGTCTGTGTCTTCTCCTAGGTGTTGTAGGCTGACTGTAGTGCTGTTGATGAAGTGTTGGAAGATGTAATCATCAATATTTGGCTCCAAGAGACCCTAAATGAGGATATGGTCTGAGTCTAGGTCCTCTTGGATTTGGAACATGAGGATGTCATCCATCCAATAAGTTCCCAGGTCTGTCTGGGTGAACATGACTTCATTCGGGGCATTGTACTCGGTGATCATCTATCTCAATTTAGGCTCTACATCAATCTTGATCAATTTGTTTAGGCCTCTCCATGGTAACCACATCTAGGTGAAGTCTATGCAAAGCCATCCTCTCAAGCACTTGGTCCACTCTTGACTTAGAAACATCCCATAAGTTTCAGGTATTTCTAATATATGTACGTCAATGCATTCTTGTATTCTGGGATCTGCAACTAATTGGATGTGTACATCTTTTGGCACACCGATTACATTAACCTCAATTTTATCTAATTACATGGCCACTCAGTTTGTTACTTGGGGAACCATCCCCAACTTCTAAAAAATTGACAGGGGCATGACATTGCATGAAGCTCTCGAATCAATTAGGAAATTATGTAAGTTCTTTCCAAACATTCATAGACTGAGTAAGAAGGGTGGGACTTCCACCCTATCTTTGAACATGGAGGGAAAAGCCTCAGGTGTGTTGATGCTAGATGTAGGTGTCCTTGCACTATTGGCTAATGAGCTAGGTTTTGAGTGGTCCAGAGATCTTAGAAGGGCTTCCTTCTGAGATAGGAAGCCTTGCAGTAATTCAAACATAGATATGTGCACTTTGGTTTTCTTCAGCTCATCAACTATTTTGTATTTGTCACTGGACTAGGCTGTACCTCTATAGCCAGCATAGGTACTTGTTGCAGGAGGCGTAGGACCACTCGGACCTTTAGGAGGCATGGGATTGTTACTAGCTCGAGGATCTGGTGGAGTTTGTTGTTTGCTTGGGGGAATACCATCGGTGAGAGGTTCCTTTCTGCATTGGAGGTTGTATGAGTTTTGTTGATCATTTTGGAAAGCATGTACTTCAGAATAATTAGGCTCATTCTCTCTCTGGTAGAGAAACACAAACTCATCTTCTCCTGTAAAAACATCTGAACCTCCCTCCTATCTAGATGCATAGGAATCAAACACCATAGCATCAAATTATTCTCGGGGCTCTTCTGAGGTCTCAATGTAATGATCATGGGAGTTTTTCCCTGGTCCATTATTTCCTTGGTGTGAATTTGGAGCCCTAAAAAAATTAGCCTCTGAAGCATTATAAGCATCGGAATTGTCTACTGGGATGCTATCATTATTGGGTCTGGTGTTCCATGGCCTGTTTGGCCTTTGCTGCCCAAATATTTTCTCCTGCTGGTTGATGTTGTTATACATGCTGATACTTCGATTGGGATTTTGAGGATATGCATTCAGACCATTAGGTGCTCATTGATATCCACCCTGATTTTGAGATGGATTTAACTTCATCTGGGTGACCTTATTGGTGAGTTGGGATAAGGTCTTCTTCACGAAATCTAGTTTAGAGGCCATGAGAGTATCAAGCTCTACTTGGGGTACAACTCTCTACTCCAAAAATGCTATCTTGCAAGCCTCATAACCCAAATAAGTAATAGATGGGGGTGTGGTTGCAAATGTTTGTGTTGGAATGGGTTCAACATAGGTGTGTGAATGGCTGGGGCTTGATTATTTTCTGTAAATAGATGTGGGACATCAAGGTTATTCATGATAGGTGCCACTGCATAACTCCCTTCTTGTGGGTCCATCTATTGGGTGAACATGATGGCTTCATTGTACATATTTTCCATCATGTCCCTATCCACCCAGGGAAGCCTCCTCAGAAATATTGAGGTAAAAGGATCCAGTGCTTTTAAGTAAACTTGTATGACAACCTCTTCTGATATGGTGTAAGAAGCTTCCAACTTCTGATGCATCTTGTGAAAATGATGATTGAACATAGTGATAGGCTATTTAGGATCTTTCCTCATGGTAATGAGATGGTGATGTGTTGTGGCTGGATCCACATATAGTTTGAATTGATTGAGGAATTTGGTTCAAATTCATTCCATGCAGAGATAGATCCTCGTGGTAAGTTCAAGAACCAAACGTAAGAAAACTCTCCCAAATTGTATGGGAATAGATGGAAAAAAATGTTTTGGTGGGTGATCTCTTTAAGGTAGAAAATTTCCTTGAAAGAGTGGATGTGTTCTTACTCTGTCCTTGATTCTCCATATATAAAATGGGTGCAAAAATTCTCTGAATTCTTGGGTAAATCATGGAACTACCCAAAAAAATTCAAGGGTGAGTTGGTTGTGTTGGAAAAAAGGTCATCAGACGAGGTTGCTGCAAATTCTAATTATGCAAGTTTTGATTTTGTGTCATGGCTACGATGATAGTTGGGGCAGCGATGTTTGATTGCAATCCAAAAGAATTCTGAGACTCGGTAAGGTGGGAAGAGGATTTTTCTTTGTTCTTCCCTTTGTCGCTGCAAGCTTTACGATGATGGGTAAGTTAAAGGAACTTGCCTCTCTTTGGAGATGATCTAAGCACTCACTCGAATCTCTTTGGAGAGAAATATCTAATGTTATCCAACTTTTGAGTCTTGAGGCCCTCCTTCTAGCACCACTTTTGTTGAGCATTGTTTTGACACAAGCCAACTTGCTAGGATCTTAAGATTTGATTTCCTCTCTTAAAAGAATAACAGGGTTATTCCCAAGGTTCTCCAGGGTAGGGTTACAACCTGCTTGGTTACTCAGTTGAAGATAAATGTGTTTTTTTGTGAGGAGGCCTTTTCTGGTTCGTTCAAGACATCAAACTACAAAACACTTTAGTTCTTATTTTTGGTATTTTCCATTTTAACATATATGGCTGTTGTAAATAAAATGCAATTTTGGTAATTTTAAGATGTTTAGATTTTTAGGATTTAAAAGATGGAAGAGAGTAGGGATTAGAGTAATAAGAAATAAGAAAATGACTGAAAATGAAGTCCTATAGACATAAACTGTTATAAACCCTTCCATGTAAATTGAATGATGGGAGAGATTTGGAGTAAACCCACGAAGCATAAATTAGACCAAGTCACAGTTCACTACCCCACGGATGCAAGCATTTGGAGAGAAGACATATTCACTCGTGCAAGATATTCAAAATCAATAAAATCATGAAGCCACCAAGATGTGCCCACCCACAAGACAGATTTATCATTAAGCCCAAAGATGATCTCTTCCACACATTCTTCACATCAAGGTAAAGTAAAAAACAACAAACTCCAACTAAAAGAAATGCAAATTTGAAGCACAACAAGCAAGAGGCTCTCTAAAAATAATGAATAATGCAAGCATACATCCAATAATTTCGTATAGGTAGCAGAAATTCACACACCATGAATGAAGCACCAAATGTATATCTTTATTGCATTTAGAATCCACTCCATTACATTGATTTGTGATTACAATATATAGGATTTGACCCACATCTCTGAATTCTGAATGTAGGGCATCAAAGAGAAAAATAAATTAAACTAAAACTTTACTGAAAGGAAAACTACTCTTAACTAACACTAGATAACCTGCATGGATCCATGAACCCATTTACAATCAGTTTTCCCATGCAAGGTGGGTCAAACTTGCCAAGAAAAGAGAGAGAAAGAAGGAGGGTTTATTCTAAAAACTTGGAGTCTTCTTGTTTCTGGAAGTCTTTCTTGGAATCTTCATCTGGAACCCTTCTGGCTATGGAGATTAATAGGGAACCCTTAGTCCCTTCAAAACAAACTTAAGTTGACCATCAATTGGATCTGGAGTTCAACTGGTGTGGAAAAAATGTGATCTTGCTGAAATAGCCAGTTTTTAGGACCCCGACCTCTACTCCAAAACTTTTCAGTCTCAAAATTTCTAAGTGTTTATCATCAAAAATTGGCCTGATGTTTGGACCTGTTAGAGGCAAAAGAGGCTAAAATATCTAGTAGTCTTAAAGGTTGAAAACTTGGAGGGCTGAAAGGGCCAGAAAATTGGTAGGGCTGAAAGGCAAAAAATCTTGAAATGTTGAAAGGCTGAAAATCCTAGGAGGCTGAAAGGCCAATAAGCTGGGTTGTGCACGGGGGCCAAAAGGCCAAAAGGCCAAAAAATTCTTCAAGGGAATCCTTAAGTGTTGGAGATTTATTCTTTAGAAATTCCTTGTGGTTTGATAGGTCAATTTGGGGGTACCTCTGGGTGGGAATCCCAGAGCCTTTGTATGATCTCCTAAATTTCCTTGTAGTTTATCTCTTTCCACTTTTCCCTGTTAACCCTCCCTTCCTACTTTTCTTTAAAGGCAGTTAGCTCAGAAATGAAGAATTGGATTTCTTCTACTTGATTGGTCATCTTCATCATCATCTTGATTGGTCATATTTATTTCTTCTAGCCATTCCAAGACCTCCTTTTGCTTATGCAATATGGAAGCTTGAGATTTTTCATAAATACCAACTATCTTGGTTATGCGCTTGATCCATGTCTCAAATTTTTCTAGCTCCTCACCCTCATATATTTTTACCAAGATATGGAAGCACTATTTTTTGATGATCTGTAAATCTTGGAGGGTGTCTCTCCATTTGGTCTCTGATTCTAGGCCACCATTATCTATCATTAAATCTATCAAATTTCTAGCCTCTATTAGAATAACCCTGTAAGGTTTGAATATCTGCTTTATGGTCCCTTCCCTGTATTGCTCAAAATCCTCCTTCTAATCTACACTTTCTTTGATGAAGGAGGGAGTTAGACCTATTGGTAAGTTTGGGGCATTTCTTTTATCCAATTCTCCCTATAGTGAGGCCTCCAGGAAGTTGGGGTCAATGGGACCAACCATTTTGTGGATGAATCTCTTCAAGATTTCATTCCATTCATTCAAAGCCTTTATGGTCTCTTCATCTTTACTCATGAAACCTAGAGTATGTTTGAGCACTAAGGCTGCTAGTGTCTTTCTCCCTTCCCTAGTAGGTTCCCCCTGTTGGAGATTTACTTCTGGTAGCTAGTTGATTGTATGTTCATCATTGATGATAACATATAATATACAATAGTGTTCTATATGTATTTATCAGAATGATACTATTAAGCCTTGCATGGTTATATTCATGTTTTAGACATGCTTTGGATGCTTTTTTCATACACATAAAATCAGATGTGAAGTTTCAGTTGAGTTGTGTAATTTTGTTAGTGGCAGTTATAGTTTCTGGAGTTTATCTGTACAGAGCCAATGTATTAGCATTGGTTCTTTATTTTTACCTATCTTCAAGATACGCATGTTTATATTCATGATTAGTTATGAGTTAACCATGTTTGGTTAAGAGCACTTGTCATGTTTCATCTGGATCATGTAGTTTGAGATAATTTGGTGGAGCTGACTCAGTGAAGCGTTGCGTCTGTTCAGTTCATGTTGTGCGATCTTAATCCTGATTGCATGCTTAGTTAAGCCAACAAGGAATTTGGTGAAGTGTTTCCCACATCCGTCGTGACCTTATACTTTGAGGAAGATACTTATAGTAGTTCATTATTTGAATGCTAAGTGTGAATGATAAGAAAAGAGATAGAAAAAGTACAGAGTAGAATATTAGTTATGTTTCATTCATCAAGGATCTATGTGAAGAAGCAGTGGAAGATTACATTACATTGGAACTGATCAAGATAGTAGGTCTACTCTATAGTTCATCATCAGATATAGTGCATATCTATTCTACAGAAGGTTGTAGCCTTCACCATTGAAGCAGGGAGCTTTTGGATAGTGAGTCCTCACCCTTAACAGGGTTATTTGTAAAAAAATCTAACAGGGTCAGACCCTTAACCATATCACTATACTTATTGCATTGTAAAGAACAACTCCTAACAGGGTTGCAAGATCTTCTAACATTGATTATTATAAAACAAGTATAGTTCATTGTGGGTGCTAATTCCCACCAGGGTTTTTAGCATTTGGTTTCCCAGTAACCAAATTATTGTGTTATCTATTGTGTTATCTGAATGTCCATTTACTTTATGGTATTCTAGAATTAATAAGAGAAGAATTAAATTAGCTGATAACGGATTCACCCCCCCCCCCCTCTCAATTATCCTTTGACACTATTATAACAATTGGTATCAGAGCCAAGTGCCTTGAAGAGAAAGCCTAACAGCTTAAGGTAGATCATATGGCATACTTCAGAAAAGAGAGTCCTAAGTTCAATGGAGAGAATTATCAGGACTCGAAGAACAAAATGATAACACATCGACAGTGTGTTGGTTTTGAGATCTTTGAGATAGCCACACAATAAGTTGATATTCCCTCTCTAAAATACCTTGCAAAAGATTATGCTACTAGTAAACAAAAGAATACATTCACAGCTAATGCAATTGCCAAAGAAGCCCTTATAAGTGCACTATCTGACAGTGAATTATTTGAAATCAAGAAAGTAGACAATGCATACACAATATGGAAGTATTTAAAAGACATGTTTAAAAGAGATATCCAAGAAAAGAATGTGTGCAGTAAGACATGGAAAAAGAAATACAACAATCTTGAGATGTTACCTAAAGAGAACATTAGAGCCTATAATCATAGGATAAATGAAGCAATTTCTAAAATCAGAAACAATGGTGGAGAAATTTGAGAAGAAGACATAATGGAAAAGCTGATGACTACATTGACAATAGACTATGAGAGAAAGATAAATATTCTAGATGAAACTATGTAATTGTCAAAGGACTTCAAGAGAGAGACTTTAATCAGTAAAATCTCTGCATTTGAGATATCAAGATTGAAGACTAAACCCAAAAGTGAAACAGCCTTCAAAGCATCAATACATGGTAAGAAAAAATTACACATTTCTAATGAGAAAGAAGAAGTTGATGAAGAACTAGAAGAAATTATTGCCATGATTTCTAAAAGAGAAAAGAAAGGCAAAGGAAATTATGAAGGAAAAATTCCATTCAAATGTTTTTCATGCAACAAGATTGTTCACTTTTCATCCAAGTGTCCCACAAGAGTCAAGAAGTTCAGATCTGATTACAAACCTAAATACAAAAAGGAATGCTACCATGCTAAAGAAGGTGTAACAGATGAGGATTTAGGAGAGGATGAAATTGGATTCATTTCCCTTAAAGACATCAAAAATTTTCTTGAGGAAATGGACATTGAAGATGAAAAGGAAACACAGGAGTTAGCCCTAATTTCCAAAGCAGACATCAAAAATGTTTGGATCATTGACAACGGATTCTCTCACCACATGAAAGGTGATAAAGATAGATTTGTTCATCTGGACAAGTACAAAGGTGGTATGGTTAGATTTGGAGATAACACTCCTAAACCTATCATAGGTAGAGTATCTATCACCCTGGATGGAAAGAACAAGACAGATGATGTTTTGTATGTTGATGGATTACATCACAACTTACTAAGTGTTGGAAAACTACTTGACAAAGGTTATCATTTGGAATTCAAAGACAAAAAATGCATTATTAAAAACAAAGAAGGAGACATGATTGCATCAAGCTAAAAAACAAAAGGTAATGTTTTTCAGCTCAATTCAAATGTAAGTTATTTTTTTGAAAAATTGGATGATAGTTGGTTATGTTACAAGAGACTCTGTCATATCAATTTTGACAATATAGTAAAGATAAGCAATGTCAAGGAAGTTATAGACCTTTCAAGTATTGCAAGACCAGTTGACACAATGTGCAGGGAATGTGTTATGGGAAAGCATGTAAGAAGCTCTTTCAGAAGCAAGCAGAACTCAGCTGAAAACAAATTTGACCTAGTGCATACTGATTTATGTGCTCCTACTTAAACAAGATCATACTACGGAGAAAGGTATTTCATTTTTTTTTTGATGATTTTGCAAGGATGATGTGGGTTGCATTCTTAAAGGAGAAGTCTGAAGCCTTCAAGAAATTCAAAATATTCAAAGCTAAGGTTGAGAATGAATCTAGAATAAAACTAAAATGTCTAAGATCAGATAGAGGAGGAGAATTCTCCTCTGACCAGTTTTATGAGTACTTCAAAGAACATGGGATCAAAATATAGTTGAGTGCTCCTAGAACTCCTCAATAGAATGGGATTGCAGAAAGAAGGAACAAGATCATACTTGATATAGCATGCACTATGATGATTGAAGGAAAAGTTGCACACACCTATTGGACAGATGCAATCAATACAATAGTCAATACTATCAATAGAACACAACTAAGGCTAGGCGCAGATAAGACACCTTATGAACTTTGGTTTTGTAATGTACCTACAGTAAAATACTTTAGAATCTTTGGCAGTGAGTGCTACATCAAGAGAGATGATGGTGTTGGTAAGTTTGATGCTAGAAGTGATGAAGGTATTTTCCTTGGTTACTCTACTAAAAGAAAAGCATATAGATTTTTTAATTTGAGATTAAAGAAGATAATTGAAAGTACTCATGTAAATATTGATGAGAAGTTCATGGTTCAAGAGAGGTACTATGAATATGCACCTATGATTGAGGATGAACACAGGCCTAGTAGTAAAGATAGTGTTATTGAAGAAATTTTTGATTGCATTGATGTATCATGTAATGAACCTAAATCAAGCAAATAAGTATCATAGATTACAGATGAGGATGTCATACCAAAAGTTCCAAAATTCACATCGAGATACCATTCAAAAGATGATATCATTGGAGATCAGAGTAGTAGTGTTTTGACTAGATCTAAAGAAAAAAGTTTAACAGTGGATGAAGAGGTATGTTTACTTTCACAGATTGAACCTTTAAGTGTTGAAGATGCTTGCAAGGATTCTAATTTGCAGAAAGCAATGGAAGAAGAATTAGATCAAATAATAAAAAAATGATACATGGGAATTGATTCCTTGACCTAGTGAAAAAAATGTGATTGGAACAAAGTGGGTAAAGGATATGCGCAGAGGGAAGGAATAGATTACACTGACACATTTGCCCCTGTGAATAGACTAGAAGCCATTAAGTTATTCTTGGTATATGCAACATTAAAAAAATTTAAAGTATACCAAATGGATGTCAAATCACCCTTTCTGAATGGTGACTTGAAGGATGAAGTCTACATAGAATAGCCTGAAGGATTTAATCTATGAGATAAACCAGACATGGTATGTAGATTGAAGAAAGCACTCTATGGACTTAAACAGGCCCCAAGAGCTTGGTATGAGTGACTAGATGGTTATCTTAACAAGATTGGATTCAAGAAAGGAGTAGAAGATTGCAACTTATTCATAAGAGAGACACTTGATGGATTATTACTTATTTCCATATTTGTTGATGACATTATCTTTGGAGGTAATGACAAGCTTAGTGTAGAATTTGCAAAAGAAATGTAGAATGAATTTGAAATGAGCATGATTGGTCCTATAAAATATTTTTTGGAACTGAATGTAAAGAAGCTAGATAAAGGAATATTCATAAATCAGTCCAAATATGTGAAGGAAATATTGAAGACTTTCAAGATGGAATACTGTAAGCTAGTGTGCACTCCTATGATAATAGAAAGAAAGATTTCTAAAGAGGATGATTCCATAGCAGTTGACAAGACATTGTACAAGTCTATGATTGGAAAAATTATATATCTTACTCAATCTAGACTAGACATATCTAATGTAGTTGGCATTATTGGTACATTTGCAATGGAACCCAAGAAGAAACACCCAATGGAAATAAAGAGAATATTCAGATATCTAAAGCGAACTATAGACTATGGTTTATGGTATCCTAAATCAAAGAATGTACAACTTAATGTATATACAGATGCAGATTGGGAATGTTGTATTGATGATATGAAGAGTACTTCAGAAGGAGCAGTATTTCTTTGAGATAGGTTGGTTTCTTGGATAACAAAGAAGCAGAATTGTATCTCTAAGTCAATAGCAGAAGCTGAATATGTTCCAGTAGTATTGAATTATTCAACAATGGTTTGGATCAAGCAGATGGTTAAAGATTATGGTATTCAGGTTGATTATCCTATTGTTATTCACTGTGATAACACTAGCACTATCAACATATCCAAGAACCCTGTAATGCATGCAAAGACAAAACACATTGAGAACAAATACCATTTTCTTAGAGAAAAATTTGTAGACAAAGAAGTAAAATTGGACTATGTGAGCACTAAAGAACAATTGGCAGATATTTTCACAAAACCTTTATCAAAAGCTACTTTTGAGTATCTCAGGGAGAAGTTGGGAGTAATTCCCTTTCCTGAGTCTAATTAGATAAAGAAACAAGTACATCACTCCATGGTGACTAATGAATGGTTGACTACTCTATTTCTGGAGTAGTGCCTGTGCCTAATTATTTATGGTGCCCTTTGCCATTGATGTCAAAGGGGGAGTATGTAGTAAGGGGGAGCATATAGTCTGGGGGAGTATATAATTATGTAACTTAAAAATATAGACAGAGGAGCTGTAGTAGTGTAGAGGAATCTTTGATGAGGATATTGAGAAGATTGTAAAAAGAAAGAGGACACCATGTGCTTAAGATGTTTTTAATATCATATGTTTCCATCAATGTCAAAGGGGGAGATTGTTGGAGATTTACTTCTGGAAGCTAGTTGATTGTATGTTTGTCATTGATGAAAACATATAATATACAGTAGTGTTCTATATTTACTTATCAGAATGATTCTATTAAGCCTTGTGTGGTTATACTGATGTCTTAGACATGCTTTGGATGCTTTTTTCATACACGCAAACTCAGATATGAATTTTTAGTTGAGTTGTATAATTTTGTTAGTGGCAGTTACAGTTTCTGGAGTTTATCTGTACAAAGCCAATGTATTAGCATTCATTCTTGAGTTTTTCCTATCTTCAAGATACGCGTGTTTATATTCATGATTACTTATGAGTTAACCATGGTTGGTTAAGAGCGCTTGTCATGTTTCATTTGGATGGTGTTGTTTGAGATAATTTGGTGTAGCTAACTCAGTGAAGTGTCGTGTCTGTTCGATTTGTATTGCATGATCTTAAACCTGATTGCGTGCTTAGTTAAGCTGACAAGGAAGTTGGTGAAGTGTTTCCCATATCCATTGTGACCTTATACTTTGAGGAAGATACTTATAGTAGTTCATTTTTTGAATGCTAAGTGTGAATGATAAGAAAAGAGACAGAAAAAGTACAAAGTAGAATATCAGTTATGTTTCATTCATCAAGGATCTATGTGAAGAAGTAGTGGAAGATTTCATTACATTGGAACTAATCAAGACATCAGGTCTACTTTACAGTTCATCATCAGATATAGTGTATATCTATTCTATAGAAGGTTATAGCCTTCACCATTGAAGCAGTGAGCTTTTGGAGAGTGTGTCCTCACCCTTAATAGGGTTATTTGTAAAAGACTCCTAACAAGGTCAAACCCTGAACCGAGTCACTACAATTATTGCATTGTAAATAAAAACTCCTAATAGGGTTGCAAGATCTTCTAATAGGGATTATTATAAACAAGTATAGTTCATTGTGGGTGCTAATTCCCACTGGGGTTTTTACCATTTGGTTTCCCTGTAACCAAATTGTGGTGTTATCTATTGTGTTATCTGAATGTGCATTTACTTTATGGTATTCTAAAATTAATAAGAGAAAATAATTTAATTAGCTGATGATTAATTCACCCCCCCACCCTCTCAGTTATCCTTTAGGACTATTATAACACCCCCAAATCTACCTCCTTAAATCTATATTCTTCTGAAGTAGTTTGGGCTTGAGAGGTGTTGGCAGATGGGATTGTAACCTGTGCCTTCCAGCGTCCCCTAGTGTCTTGGGTGACATATGACATTGTCTATCTTGGTAATATGACCATTGTCTACTGAAATGCTTTCCCCAAGGATGCTATGTCTGCATTTTCCCTCTCATCATCATCTTTGTAAGTTCTCATCCTTAACTAGATTTCTCTAGTAAACCATGTAGGCTTACTAGAGGCGGTGACTGGCTCATATGGGGTAACTTGCAAAATAGAATCCAAATTTTGGGACCCTGGAGTAACCTCTTGATCTAGCCCTTTTCCTTTTTCCTATCTTTTCCCATCTTCATTCCCCTCTTCTTGGTGTCCTTCCTCTTTCTCCCTTTCCTCCTCTGCCTTGTCTTTTTCTTCCCCTAACCCATCTTGTCTTTCCTGGCCTCTCTTTTCATCACCCAAGGAGCTAGCCAACACTTTGGTATTGAGACCGGTCATGACATTCAGTGTGGTTTTAAAAGGTGACACAAACTTTGGGTTTATTGATCCTCTAGGGTTTGGGATGTGGCAAAGAAAAGGGCTCAATGATGGTGGAGTAGGTGTTGGGAGATTTAGAATTAGAGGTGGAAGAATAGTTCGTGGAGTTTGGAGAAATGATGGTGGAGCTGGTATAGGAGATGTGACAATAGTTGGTGGGGTAAGAAGGTGAGGGGGAATTGTAATAGTAATGGCTTCTATTGTGGGCTCTTTTCCAGGAATTTCTTGGGTGAGTGCAAACTCTTGTTTCCTGAGCTCATGACCCTCTTTGGAGCTCTTTCCCATAATAGGTATACTGGAGTTTGGGTTAGTAAATTGATTGGAAGGTGGAGTTAGGGGTACCTATGGTTGGAAGAGAGAAGGACCACCTGACTTGTATCTAGTCGCATACCCCTGCGTATCTTGGCCCTAGTCTAAGAAACCTTCTAGACCCTCAAAGTTTGATATTTGAAATTCATATGATCCTAGAGCATCTAAGGGGTTATATTTCTCTTTAGGATCCTCCTGGTGCTTTCTACTAGTCTCATTTTCTATTCCTTTCTATGACCTCATTCTTTTAACTAGAGGGAGATCTTCCTCCTCCTCTTCTTGCAGGTCTTCTTACATGGTCTCTAATTGCAGGGACATAGAAGCTTTCTTCCTCTTGTATATCTTCTTGCTCTTTCCAGTGGAGGGAAGAGATTGTATTGAAGTGGAAGGTCCTTCATCTAATGCAACCTGTGTTAGGTCCATGGGGGAATCTATTTTTCTATTCGTTCTTGTCTTGGGAGCCTTGGGCCTTTGGTTTGACCCGTATTCCACCACACATTCATAGCCATACACCGTTCTTGGCTTCTACGGTGGTGCCTTCTTGTATCTTAGCGTTGTGTTTTTCTCCCCGCATTGTTTATCCACTTGCTTGGGTGGATCCGTCAATGTTTTCACAGGTATTGGGATCATCTTGTAGGGCCTCTTGGTCCACTCCTTTGTTTTTCTCATAAGATCTTGGAAGTCAATGTCATCATTTTCATCTTTTTCAACCTCTATGTTCATGATGGGCATGTCATATATCTTATCATTGGTGTAAATGGCCTTCAATACCTCATCTGAGTCATACTTCCAAAGTTTAGTGGGAATAAGGGTCTTTATGAATTCCTTTTCTAGGGTAAGGGTCACCCTATAGTAACCCTAGATCCTGACATCATGGTCATCCCCAAATTTTATCTAGTGATCTTCCACTTGCGGTTCGTGAATGTAGAATTTGCCAATAATGTGGCTATAAGTGCCTATAGGATCAAAATGAGGCCACAATGTTTTGTAAAGCTACAGATGTCAGTCATCCCATTAAAAGGAAAAATACTTTCAGACCTTCACATCCTGTAGGGTATATGGTCCCAATGAGATGGGAAAATCCCAACAGTGCTTCTTCTTGTGCTTTATGTGCTCATATGCATCAGCAAGTTGTCGGGCCATCTCCAAAATTATTATCCTGTCGGATGGATATCTGGGTAGTTTCTTTGGCTTTACCATTGATCCTATCATATAAATGTAGGTGAAGGTTCTAAATTGAATGTAATAGGCCCCTATGGCCCTTATCTTAGAGGCTACTTCCTCTGACATCATTTTTGCAAAATCACCTTCGATGGATCGGATGATTGCGAAGATGAAAGTGTCATTGACTATCCTGTAGTCTGGGCTATCCTTCGACATTTTTACCCTCTTCTATAGTTGGGGGTATATGATGTAGGGCCATGCATTGAGATGATTTAGGTTTCCCCTCTTATTGATTCTTGGGTAATCCGCTCGTGCTGCTAATAAGTACACCACATAAGTACTCATGTAAAACTTGGGGTTATGTTTACTGCCACCAGTTGTTCATCCAACTTGTCCTTGATGATGGTTCCCCAGTTGAACCTAGACCTATGGCCTTTGAGTCTTTCAATTAGGAGAATCATCCCATTCTCTAGTTGGGAGGATTGTGGTAACCCATATACTTGTCTCAGCATTGTTATGGACGCTTTGATATCATCCTTCATGTATCCCCTCCTTAGGTCTATCTTCTCCAACTTATTTTTAGGGAGAGGTTGTTCAAGGTAATTGTCATTGACTATCTCATATGCTTCCTCCCCTTTATTTCTGAACCACAAATTACCCTTATATATGAAGAAGTCATAGAACTTGTCTATGCCTTTGTTTAGGTGGAATACATCCTCTATGACATCCAACTTGATATCCAATATTACTTGGCCCTCTGTGTTTTGAACCACCCTTTTGTCTGAGTCATAGTGGTTTTCCAAGGTCATGATTAATTTAGGTGAGGTTACAGCCACTAGGTGGGCTACAACAATGATAAGTCCTGCTAATACAAATGAAGTACAGTCCTCTAATCTTCCTTGTGGTTGGGTGCACCTCATTAGGAATTCATCCCAATTTACATTCTTGATATCAGTACCAGTGATCTCATTGTACTTGTTACTGATGTTTGAAGGGGGAGTGTTCCCCTTTTATTGGTACTACATGGGTGAAGTAATATTTTTCCTAGGCATTCTTGTGATAGAACATACAAGTATCAGTATCTTATTTGAGGAACAAACTAAAAGAAAGCTGATTAAACTAAGAAAACAGAGTGAAACTTTCTAAGTCACCGAGAATGTAGGTTTTTCACAGTTTCAGTGTTTCAAACACTGAAGACCATTTCAGAGGCCGAAAAGGCCAAAAGTGAAAAATACCATCATTCAAGGGGAGTCCTTTCCAACCTTTCAGCATCTGAAAGTCCAAAGGTTTTGTATGTGCTGAAAATCCTGAAGTTTAAAGAGTAGGTTTTAGAGATTCAGATCTGTCGAGATTTCGGGTCTTTTAGAGGTCTAAAATGCTAAAAATTCTAAGTCTCTAAAATAGAGATGAGGGATAGGACTTATAGGGATTTGGTATTTTTGGTGTTTCAGATGTTTCAGAGGTCCAAAATGCCAAAAGGGTTGAATCTCCAAAAACAAGACTAACAACCAACTGACCCAATTTTTGGCCTTTTGGAGGTCGAAAAACCTATGACAAAGGTCATGACTGGACAAAACCATAAAAAACCAGAGGGAAAAAGAAAATCAACCTGAAATAGATGTCTTCTCATAAAAAAAAGGTTCCCAAGGCCCCCTTAGAGACTAGGGGGAAAAGAGATAGCACACCCTAGGCCGAACAAGCGCTAGGGTGAAAAAACCCTAAAACCTAAAAAAAACTAGAGGAAGGAATACAAAATGTGAGGCAGCGAACAAGACCTACCTTGGGGGCAAGGAGCGGGGGGGGAATATGGCACAATGTTGTCTTGGAGGTGAGTGAACAATCAATCTCTAGGTTGAAGGCAAAAAAAATGTTGCAGCTGTGAGCTCTCGAGAAAAGGACAAATTGATCTCGAATGAGGGTCGTTTTGCAATTTATAACCTATGGGTTTTGACGTCAGTATTTTTAGTGGTTTCAGTGGTTTTGGTGTCTGAAACACTGAAATTTTAGAGGTAGACACCTTTACACTTTCAATGTTTTTGGATGCTGAAAACACCGAAAGGACCGACTTTCAACCTTTTGGTCATTTCAGTGTTTTAGAGTACCAAGGTCCCCCAAAATGCTGAAAGGGACGAAAGGCCAAAAAAAGGTGCTTTTTCCTTGAAATCATGCTGACACCTATTCTTCTGAAGCTGACTGAGAGAGTACTCAAAGGGGGCAAACAAGACCAAAAAACACAAAGAAAAAAAGAAGGGGGTCCCCATGGCCAGAGGACCAAAAAAATGGGGTGTATTTTGTGGACCCACAACAAATAGCCTGATAAAAGGAGGAATGACCAAGGCATTTCTCTATCATCATCACTCTTACAGGTTGTAAATTTGCACTAGAACAAGGAGAAGAGGTGTTGGTGTTGACCAATCTTTCAATGACTTCCAATCTGAGTTTTTCCACTGGTTTCCAGTGTGTGTTCTTGTGTATTCATTCTTTGACCCTTGATTGTGGTAACCAGAACATTTTCATTTTTCTCTTGACCTTCACCAAGTAGACCTGGGTTTACTAGAAAGAGCTTTGCTGCTAGTCAGGCTTTCATAGCCTCAACAAAGTTTTCCCCAAATCCCAAGTATAACCTTTCTCTATTGTTAGTCAGGGGTTTATAGCCTCGGTAGAGGTTGTCATAGTCACCCAAGTCTGCTCTGTCTATTCGGCTATAGATTTCTTGCCTTTTGAGAGATCTGTCTTTGGACAGTCATTTTATTTCTTTCATGGTGTTCTTGAAATGTGTTAAGCTCAAGATGTTTGTGTGCTCTATGTATTCAGGTCTGTAGTAATGGAATCCTCTTCTCGTATGGAATCTAACCCAGGCAATGATTAGGCTATGCCACCTAAATTTCACACTTGTGGCCTCTTTGGGACACTTTTTATTTTTGTGTGATTCTTTTCTTCTCTCTTCAGGTATTCTCTTTTTTTATTTCATCTAACCCGGGTAACGATTAGGATGTGCCACCTGGAATTCACAATTGTGGCCTCTTTGGGACACTTTTCTTTTTGTGTGCTTCTTTTCCTCTGCCTTCAGCTATTCTTCTCTTTTTTCATTGCCTCTACATTCCTTCAAACCTAGGTTTTGGGATCGGTGGGTACCTAAATCTACACACTAGTGTCAGACACAACTGTCAAATGTTCAAGGAACCATTGCTCTTTGAGTGTTTCCTTTTAGTGTATTTTGTGATCAGGATGACCAAGCCTTGAATTTCTTCATATTGATCATTTATAGCTATCATCACTTCACCTTTTGGACACTATTCTTAGCGTTGCACATTTATTTTGTAGAATGGATGGAGAAATACCCTTTCTTTGATTTATGGAATAGTTTGGAATAGATCCAAGAAAATACTGACTCCAAAACAACAAAAATGCCCCGACAAAAGAAAGGAAGAAAGGGCTGATGGCGAGGGCAGAAAAAAGAATAGAAAGGAAAGAACCAAAAAAGGGGAAACTATGGTACAAGGGATGGAAAGTAGTCCCGCTTAGGATTCAAATTAATGTTTGAGAAATTTCCCATTAAATGGCAATAGGGTCAACTCTCCGTTCAATGTGCTGATTGTAAAAGTGTTTTCCACCAAGATCTCTGATATTTGATAAGGACCTGTCCATAGTCTTTGGAACTTGGTATGGCTCACCAGATTTTCGTTCGCCTTATCCCACATGAGGACAAGATCAAAGATCCTGAAGGCTTTAATGGTGGCCCTCTTGTCAAACCACCTCTTGACTATGACTTGGTGTTTTGATACATGTTCTAGACTCGTAGCTCACTTCTCCTCTAGGTTAACGAGGTTCATGAGCCAGACATAGACTCAATCTTCTCCTCCCACATATTGGTCCATGAATTTGAGGATTCGTATCTTCAAGTTCATAGGGAAGACTGGTTGTAATCCATAGACTAGTTGGTATGGAGATGTGCCTAGGGCATTTTTGATCCTTACGTGATCAGTCCATAAATTGTATTTTAATTATGCATGCCAATCCATAGGGTTGTCGTCCAGGAGGCATTTCATCACTATTGTTAAGTTTTTGTTGGTAGATGTTGCTACACCATTACATTGCAGATAATAATTTGAAGAGAACTTGAGGATTAGCTAATTATTGAAGGCCCATTGCATGAGTGAGGTCGAATAAAAAGAGGGAGCATTGTCACATACCAGATAAAATGGCATCTGAAACCTGGTTATGATGTGCTCCTCTAGGAATCTAGTCATGACCTCTATGGTACAATTGTTCAGTGCTTGAGCTTCCATCAAGCATTTGCAATAGTCAGTGGCTATCAGTATGAACTTGTGTCCTACAGACGAAGGGGGGTTAATCATTCCAAAAAATTCCAAGCCCCATTGGGCAAATGGGCATACCTCAGATACTGGTTGTAGGGGCATTGTGGGGTTTCTCTCTCGAGTCACACTAGTTTTGCAAGTGTGGCAGGATCTCCAATGTTCATTGGTGTCTCTGAATATTGTAGGCGATAAATACCCTACCCTCAAGATTTGGTGGTTCATTGCATCAGCTGACCCATGTCCCATTCCATACTTGTCATGGAAATTTTCTAGGATTTGTTTGGCCTGGAGTCTATCTAAGCACTTTAGGTATAGGCCTTCATAATTGTGTTTGTACAGTTGCCCATTTTTCAACATATAGGATTTTCTCTTGATTCTCAAGGCTCTTCTCTAAGTACCATTCATTTCCTCTAGGAAGTGGTTTTGTAGTAGATAATACAATATGTCTTGGTACCATACATCACTGATCACACCTTGATCGGTGTAGGTTTGGTAAACCATTCCTTCTTCAACCTCAGAGATTAGCTTTGTTAGGCCTTGGCCCCTCACTAGTTTCATTGGTTGGATTTCAAGGTCAAACTCTTGGAGGATGGCCATCCATTTTCCTCTCCACTCTCCCAGCTCATTCTGCATCAAAAGGGACTTCACAGCTACGTGTGGAACTACCCCAATGACTTTGCTTCTTAAGATGTAATGTCTAAATTTTTTCACCACTTTGACGAGAGAAAATGACTGTTTATCTAGGTTTGGGTACCTGAGATTAGCATCTTTGAAGGGGAAACTCATGAAAGCTATGGGTCTTTCATCTTCACTATTCTTCCTCTGTGTGAGGATGCCCGCACATGAGTGCTCAGATGAAAAAGAGTAAACCTTGAAAGGGATAGTATATTCTAGGCTGGCTAGGACTAGTGCTGTAGTGATGGAGTTCTTAATCTCCTCAAAATATTTCTTGGCTAGGAGAGCCCATTCAATCTTGGCACCTTTCTTGAGCATGTCGTTCAATGGTTTTACTATTTCTATGAAACCACTAGTGAATTTTGTTACGAAGTTGATCTTCCCAAAAAAAGATTTCAGCTCTTTGTGGCTATGTGGTGGTGTAAAATTTAGAATGGCTTCCACCCTTTCAAGATCTATGGCTATCCCCTTTTTTGAGATGATATGTCCCAAGAGTTTGCCTTTAGTTACCCCGAACACACATTTCCTATGATTGAAGAAGATCCTGAACTCCCTGTATCTTTGAAGGTATTTTCTGAGGTCACTTAAGTGGTCAGCTCTTTGTTTTGAGAAAATTATGAGGTCATCCATATAGATAATAATGCATTTCCCAACTAGTCCTTTAAAATCTATGTCCATCATCCTCTAAAAAGTGGCTCCAGCGTTGATCAGTCTGAAAGGCATTCCGCGGTAGGTGAAAGTTCCCCATTTGGTAGTGATCTCTAATTTTAGCTAGTCTTATTCCTACACCATCACCTAGTTGTAGCCTAATTAGCCATCTAGGAATGACATCATCTAAGACCCATTGACCTTTTGCAATACTTCATCAAGAGACGAGAGTGGGTAATTGTCCTTCTGAGAAGACTTGTTGAGGTTCCAAAAATCTATGCACAACCTGATCTCTCCCATTTTTGGGTACCGGGTTTGCCACCCACATGGAATGCCAGATTGGAAAGATGATCCTAGTATCAAGCAATTTCTGAACTTCCTTTTGAATTAAGGGTTCCATGGTGGGGTTCACGGGCCTCTGCCACTGTCGAAAAGGCTTGGAGTCCAATTTTAGAGGGATGTTGTGCACTATGACTGAGGTGTCATATGTCATCAATTATTCATAGCTCCATGCTATGACATCTCAAAATTCAGTGAGGAGCTAAACCATCTTCTCCTTTTCTTTTTTAGTTCCTACCTTTTTTATGTGGATTCTCTAGGTTCCTCTTATGTGCCAAGGTTATAGGTATCACATTTTTTACCATATGGTCCTATATCTGGTCATCTCCTTAACGCAGTATTGTCATTGTCAAAAATCCTCTCTAGTTATACCATCCCCTTAGGTATGGCATTGGTCCTTAGATTTATGACCCCTTGATCACCAAGAGCTTCAGGTTCAACTTCTTCTTCACCCTCCTTTTCCTCATCTATGATCTACTTCTTGAACACACTGGCACACATGATAAACTCCAAGATATGTTGATCATCCTAGAAGACTTGAAAGTTAGTGACATTGTTTGGAATGGACGGTGCCGCAACAAGTTCAAATTAGAATTTATTTAGCTTAGATTTATCCATTGGATTTAATGAACTGGCTGATATGGCCAAGGCGTTGGTGACAACATTCCTTCTCCTTGGGATGGTTTTGATGTTAAAAGCACCGAAGTCATTGATCAGGTCCCATGCTCTATTTTGGTAGGTTGAAAGCCTTTTATCATTGCAAGTATACTAGCTATGGATCTATTTGAGAACCAATTATGAGTCACCTTCTACTATCAGGATCTTTTCTCTTCTCTCATGGGCTAGGAGGAGTTCACAAACTAGTGCTTCATACTCTGCAACATTGTTAGTGCACAGAAATTGTAACCTATAAAATGCATAGAAAGATTTACCTCTTGGGCTTATCAATTCGATCCCTACACCTACCCCTTGTTGACATTTGGAATCATTGAAGAGAAATTTCCATGTCTAGGGTTGCCTAGTAGGACTGATTTTGGCCAGTTTTCTCTTGGGAAGCCCCTTAGTTCTAGACTTCTAACCCTTCTCCTTGTCAATGTCTGAAGAAGTGGATTCTCCTATATTTTGAGTATGCCTGTGTTTGGGTTTCTTAGTACTTTTGTCACATCCATTTTCTAGCGTTCCCTTGTAAGGGGGACATGCTCAATCATCAGAGGTGCTCTAGTCACTAAGTATGTCCAATACATGACCTTTGTTATCCAAATCTGGCCCACTATCCTGATCTTGGCTTGGGGTGATTGTAGGATCTAAGACATCAACCTCTGGCGGGATGTTATTCTTTTCTTCAGTCTCGAGGATGTCCCCTTTTATTGTAGGGGTCTCTGATAGCTTATTTGATGAGGTGATCTGAGTCAACACCCTTGATAACACTTCCTAGGAACTGGGGCATGTGAGCTTAGAATGGCTAACCTAGTGTAATCGACAGTACCCTGGGAGTAGCAAAATGTTAGGGTCTACGTCTTCTCCTAGGTGTTGTAGGCTGACTATAGTGCTATTGATGAAGTGTTGGAAGATTTCATCATCAATATCTGGCTCCAAGAGACACAAAATGGGGCTATGGTCCAATTCTAGGTCCTCTCAGATTTAAAACTTGATGATGTCATCCATTCGATAAGTGCCCAGGTCTGTCTGGGTGAACATGACTTCATTTGGGGCATTGTACTCGGTGATCATCTATCTCAATTTAGGCTCTACATCAATCTTGATCTGGTTGTTCATGCCTCTCCATGGTAACCACAGCTGGGTGAATTCTGTGGAAAGCCAGCCTCTCAAGCACTTGGTCCATTCTTATTTAACAACATCCCATAAGTTTCAGGTATGTCTACTATATGTACGTCAATGCATTCTTGTATTCTAGGATCTACAACTAATTGGATGTGTACATCTTTAAGCACACTGATTACCTTGACCTTAGTCTTATCCAATGGCATGACCACTCAATTTGTTACTTGGGGTACTATCCCCAACTTCTGATAAATTGACAAAGGCACGACGTTGCATGAAGCTCTTGAATAAATTAGGCAATTGTGTAAGTTCTTTCCAAACATCCATAGACTGAGTAAGACGGGTGGGACCTCCACCCTATCTTTGAACATGGTGGGAAACACCTCAGATGTTTTGATGCTGGATGTAGGTGTAATTGCATTGTTGGCTGATGAGACAGGTTTTGAGTGGTCCAAAGATTTTAGAAGGCCTTCCTTCTAAGATGGGCAACCTTGCAGTAATTTGAACATAGATATGTTTGCTTTGGTTTTCTTCAACTCATCAACTGTGCTGTATTTGTCACTGGACTAGGTCATACCTCTGTAGCTGACATAGGTACTTGTTGTAGGAGGTGTAGGACCACTCAGACCTTTAGGAGGCATGGGATTGTTACTAGCTCAAGGATCTAGCAGAGTTGGTTGTTTGCTTGGGAGAATACCATCAGTGAGAGGTTCTTTTCTACTCTGGAGGTTGTATGAGTTTCGTTGATCATGTTGGAAAGTGTGTACTTTAGAATAATTAGGATCATTCTCTCTCTAGAAGGGAAACACAAACTCATCTTCTCCTATAAAACATCTGAACCTCCCTCCTGTCTAGATTCATAGGAATCAAACACCATAGCATTAAATTGTGCCTGGGGATCTTCTGAGGTCTGGATGTAATGATCATGGGAGTTTTTCTCCAGTCCTTTATTGCCTTGGTGTGAATTTAGATCCCTGAAAAAATTAGCCTCTGAAGCCTCATAAGCATTGGCATTGTCTGCTGGGATGCTTCCATTATTGGGTCTGGTGTTCCATGGTCAGTTTGGCCTTTACTACCCAAATGTTTTCTCTTGCGCATTGTTGTTGTTGTTGTATGTGCTAAAACTCCAGTTGGGATTTTGAGGATGTGCATTTGGACCAGAAAGTGCTCCTTGATATCCACCCTAATTCTGAGATGGATTTAACTTCATTAGGGTGAGCTCGTTGGTGATTTGGGATAAGATCTTCTTCATAGGATCTAGTTCAGAGGCCATGAGAGTATCAAGCTTTGCTTGGGGTACAACTCTCTACTCCACAAATGCTATCTTGTGAGCCTCATAACTAGGATAAGTAATAGATGGGGGTGTGGATGCATATTTTTATGTTGGAATGGGGTTCAACATAGGTGTGTGAGTGGCCAGGGCTTGGTTATTTTCTGCAAACAAATGTCAGACAGTAAGGTTATTCATGATAGGTACCACTGCATAACTGCATTCTTGTGGGTCCATCTACTAGGTGAACATGATGGCTTCATTGTAAACCTTTTCCATCATGTCCCTATCCATCCGAGGAAGCCTCCTCAGAAAGATTAAGGTAAAAGGATCCAGTGCTTTTAAGTAAACTTGTATGATAGCCTCTTCTAGTATGGTGTAAGGAGCTTCCAACTTCTGATGCATCTTGTGAAAATGATCATTGAACATGGTGATAGGCTCTTTAGGATATTTCCTTGTGGTAATGAGCTGGTGATGTGTCATGGCCAGATCCACATATAGTTTGAATTGATTGAGGAATTTGGTTTCAAACTTCTTCCATGCAGAGATAGATCCTCGTGGTAAGTTCAAGTACCTATTATAATCAAACTCTCCCAAAGTGTATGGGAATAGATGAAAAACAATGTCTTGGTGGGTGATATCTTTATGGTTGCAAATTTCTTTGAAGGTGCAGATGTGTTCTTCCACTCTCCTTGATTTGCCATATATAAATCAAGCACAAAACTTCTCCAGATTCTTGGGTAACTCATGGGGCTGCACAAAAAAATTCAAGGGTGAGCTCGTCACATTGGCAAAAAAGGCCATCAGATGAGGTTGCTGAAAATTCTAATTATGCAAGTTTTTATTTTGCGTCATGGCCATGATGATAGTCATGGTAGCGATGTGTGATTGTAGTCCAAAAGAATTCTGAGACTCGGTAAGGTGGGAAGAGGATTTTTCTTTGTTCTTCCCTTTGTCACTGTGATCTTTACGATGATGGGTGAGTTAAAGGAACTCACCTCTCTTTGGATATGATCTAAGCACTCACTAGAATCTCTTTGGAGAGAAAGATCCAATGTTATCTAGCTTTTGATTCTTGAGGCCCTCCTTCTAGCACCACTTCTGTTGAGCGTTGTTTTGACACAATTTAACTTGCTAGTATCTCGAGATTCAATTTCCTCTCTTGAAAGAATAACGAGGTTATTTCCAAAGTTCTCTGGGGTCGGGTCACAACCTTCTTGGTTACTAAGTTGAAGATAAATGTGATTGTTCACGAGCAGCCCTTTGCTGGTTTTTTCAAGACATCAAACTACAAAATACTTTAGGTATTTTCCATTTTAACATATATGGGTGTTGTAAATAAAATGCAATTTTTGTAATTTTAATATGTTTAGATTTTTAGGATTTAAAAGACGGAAGAGAGTAGGGAGTAGAGTAACGAGAAATAAGCAAATCACTAAAACTGAAGTCCTATGGACATAAACCGTTACAAACCCTTCCTTGCGAATTGAATGATGGGAGAGATTTGGAGTAAACCCATGAAGCATAAATCAGACCAAGTCACAATTCACTACCCCACAGATGCAAGCATTTGGAGAGAAGACGTATTCACTCATACAAGATATTCAAAATCAATCAAATCATGAAGCCACCAAGATGTGCGTAGCCACGAGACAGATTTATCGTTAAGCCCAAAGATGATCTCTTCCATGCATTCGTCACAACAAGGTAAAGTAAACAACAACAAACTCCAACTAGAAGAAATGCAAATTTGAAGCACAACAAGCAAGAGGCTCTCTAAAAATAATGAATAATGTAGGCATACATCCAATAATTTTGCATAGGTAGTAGAAATTTACACACCATGAATGAAGCACGAAATGTATATCTTTATTGCATTTAGAATCCACTCTGTTACATTGATTTGTGATTACAATATATAGGATTTGACCCACAACTCTAAATTCTAAATTTAGGGCATGAGAGAGAAAAATAAATTAAACTAGGACTTTACTGAAAGGGAAACTATTCTTAACTGACACTAGATAACTTGCATGGATCCATGAACTCATTTACAATCAGTTTTCCCATGCAAGGTGGTTCAAACTTGCCAAGAAGAGAGAGAGAGAGAAAGAAGGAGGGTTTCTTCTAAAAACTTGGAGTCTTCTTCTTATTTCTGGAAGTCTTTCTTGGAATCTTCATCTGGAACCCTTATGGCAGTGGAGATTAATAGGGAACACTTATTCCCTTCAAAACCAACTTAACTATACCATCAATTGGATCTGGAGTTCAACTGGTGTGGAAAAAATGTGATCTAGCTTAAACACCCAGTTTTTTTGGACGCTGACCTCTACTCTAAAAATTTTCAGTGTGAAAATTTCTAAGTGTTTATCATCAGACATTGGCCCAAAGTTCAGACTTGTCAGAGGCCGAAGAGGCCAAAATATCTAGAAGACCGAAAGGGCCAAAAAATTGGTAGGGCCAAAAGGCCAAAAATATTGAAAGGCCAAAGGGACGAATATCCTAGGAGGCTGAAAGGCCGAAGAGCTGGGTTGTGTGCGGGGGCCGAAAGGCCGAAAAATGCTTCAAGGGAATCCTTAAGTGTTGGAGATTTCTTCTTTGGAACTGCCTTGTGGTCTGATGGGTCAATTTGGTAATACCTCTAGGTGGGTAGCCTGGATCCTTTGTATGATCTCCTAAATTTCCTCATATTTGATCTCTTTCCTCTTTTCCCTATTAACCCTCCATTCCTACTTTTCTTTAAAGGAAGTTAGCTTGGAAGCAAAGAATTGGATTTCTTCTACGTGATTAATCATCTTCATAATTTCTTCCTTTGAATATAACAACTATTGCAGGGCTTCCTTGGTTCCTGTACCTACCATAATGTCCTTGAATTGTTGGATCACTACTTTCGATGGTCATAAGATGTGTTTATCTTCATCCTGGTATAAGTCAAGGCCGATCCCTATGAAGAAGATATCTATTTCTTCTACCCATTCCAATACCTCATATTTCTTACCCAATATGGAAGCTTGAGATTTTTGATAAATGCCAATTATCTTGGTTATGTGCTTGATTTATGTCTCAAATTTGTTTAGCTCCTCACCCTCATATATTTTTACCAAGATCTGGAAGCACTATTTTCTGATGATCTGTAAATCTTGGAGGGAAGCTCTCCATTTGCTAGTCTCTGATTCCAGGCCACCATCATCTATCATTAAAGCTATCAAATTTATAGCCTCTATTAGAATAAACCTGTAAGGTTTGAATATCTGCTTGATGGCCCCTTCCCCATATTTCTCAAAATCCTCCTTCCAATTTTGATGCAGGAGCATCCCAGGGTAGTTGGCTATCCTGCATGTTTGGGGGATTTGATGGAGTTTTGTGGACTTATTTTCATGTGTGAGGGAATTGGTAGAGTTTTTTGGACCTACTTGGGTCTTTGGTAATTGGTTTTGATGTATTTAATGGAACTTGGCATGGTCTTGGTTGCTTGGCATGGACCAGGAGGAGATCGGCCTTTCTTGGGAATTTGGTTCCTATTACAAGACATATAAGTTATTTTCCACAAAGAGTTAGAGGATACAAATTTCAGGGATTGAATAGGGCCTAGATTTATGCCTACGGTTCGAAGCACGAGTCCTAATTCATCCGGAGCAAGGAGATATCATGATTTTACTAAGACAACTATTTTGGGCATTTAATTGTTGTTGTTGGCCGACTTGTGGCATTTAATTTCGGTATTTGTATTTAATTTATGTTCAGGGCCGACCTGTGGCTTGGATTGGTATAAGTAGGGGTTGTGGGGGAAGTCTTTATTCATTCATTCATCCATCCTGGAGAAGAGGAAGAGGTAGAGAAGCGAGTTTTGAGAAGAGCTAGTGACTGCAGCTTGGGAAACAAGGGGATTGCTTGGTGGGCTTGCGAGCACAAGTTTAGATCTTCCTTGGGGGTTTCCTACCAGTGTGTGGATCTGGGCTAGCTAGAGTTTAGTTTGGATCTTGTGAGATCTTACAGAGTTTCTATTTTCATTGCATTGTATTTGGCCGTAACCTGGAAGGCCTTATAGCCGGGCATGTTGGATGAAAATATGATGATTCTATTATGAGTATTTGCATTGTGTGGATATAAATCTCTGTGTTGTTATCTATATTCCATTGTGTGGTTATTTTCTAGGGGCTAGGACATCTCCATTGGGGATTCTCCTACCTTGCACGAAATCAAGTGGTATCAGAGAAAAGGTTGGATCTAGTTGGTGATTTGCTGCAGAGGGTTTGCGAAGATCTTGGAAGATGCCTCCGAGAAGATTGGACCCTAGGGAAATTGATGATCTTACTGATAATGTG
>MU228040.1:511558-528634 GCA_018584345.1 Thuja plicata
CACTTCTGCAACGGAGCCTCGTTAGCCAATGGTGCGACCACCACAACGTGCCCTTTCACGTCAACACCGCCGCCGCCGCCACCGCCAGAGACGATGCCGCGAAAATGACCGCCACTTTCTTGGTGGGAAAGCTCGCCATTGGGTCTCACCAAGTACAGACACAGGCATCCTTTGTCTTTCGGATGCATAGCTAGGGTTTTGAAACCCTAGCTCCCTGCATCAGACATAGGGTAACCTAATGTGATTTTAAACTAAATCTCTTAGGTTGTTTTTTTTGATAAAAGATTAATGTTGAGGGAAGGATATATTTATAAGTTTTAAGTTTAAAATTAGATTTTATTCTTTTTTATGGATTTCAAACTTTTATCTAATCAGATTGATAGTTGATATTGTTGACTTAATTTAGAGGTTACTAGATTTGATTTTAGCTAGATTTGATTTTTACTAGATTTGATTTTTACTTAATTCTATAGGGTCTTCCAAAAGTGCCCCGTGAACTTTACATCCCTATCTGCAACAATAATCATTGGTAGACCATGAGTCCTCACTATTTCTTTGAAGAACAAGTAGGCAATATGACTAGCATCATGTGTTGTTTTACATGGAATGAAGTGGCTCATCTTACTAAATCTGTCTACCAGTACAAAGACACTATCTAAAGCAGCTGGAGTCCTAGGTAACCCCACTATAAAGTCCATACATATGCACTCCCAAGGTCTACTTGGGATAGGTAATGGATGATAAAGTCCTACATTTGATGAAGTGCCTTTAGCCTTTTGATATATCCCACACTGTTCCACATATCTTCTCACTTCCTTCTGCATCTTTGGCCACCAATATAATCTTTCCACTGAGTCCAATGTCTTATTCAGTCCAAAGTGTCCACTTAGTCTCCCATTATGTTTCTCCTGTATGAGGTTCTCCCTCATAGCGCCTTTTGGAACACAAAGTTTCTTGCCTTTGAATACAAACCCATTCTGCAATGTATACTCTGCAAACTCACTATGAAAGTGATTCTCAAAATTCTTGCACACTTTGTAAATCTCTAAGAAATCTGAATCTCCCTCATATAGGTCCTTAAAACCTTCAACTCCTGTACTCTACAACTGAATCTCCTGGATGGTGAGTAGTATCCTACTAAGAGCATCTGCAACTTTGTTTTGCACCCCTTTCTTGTGTTTTATAGTAAAACTGTAAGACTGTAGGAACTCCATCCACTTGATGTGTCTCAAGCTAAGCTTATCTTGAGTGTTTATGTAACTCACTGCTTGGTTGTTTGTGAAGAAAAAAAAAGCTTTAGGAAATAGATAATGCCTCCATTTATTTAAGGCATGTACAAGAGGATATAGCTCCAAGTCATAGGAAGTGTACCTAGACTTATCCTCATTTAGACTTTCACTGAAAAGGCCACAGGCCTTCCTTCTTGGCTTAGGACAACTCCTACTACAATGCTTCTTGCATCACACTCCACAATGAATGGTTTTTCAAAGATAGGTAACAACAATATAGGTTGAGTGGCTACTTCTCTTTTCAACCTTTCAAAGCCCTCATTAGCTTCCTTAGTCCATATGAATTTAGTCTTCAATCCCACTTTTATAGTTTCTAGGACTAGAGCACAAATCTCACTAAATCTCCTAATGAACTTCCTATATAATTGGGATAACCCATGGAAGCTCCTAACTTCAGTCCCTATCTTTGGAGTAGGCCATTTCAATATGGCCTCTACTTTCTCTTTATCCATTTTCAAGTCACCCCTGGAAATTAAAAAGCCAAGGTAGACTAATTCTTCCTTCATGAACTCACTCTTCTCAAGGTTTATGGTGAGTTTCTCCTCCTACAACTTCTTCAACATTAAATCCAAGTGTTTCATATGATCCTCTTTGGTTTTACTAAAAATGAGGATGTCATCTAAATAGACAACTACAAAAACACCTATATAGTCTTTCAATACTTCATTCATCACTCTCATAAAGGTGCTTGGTGCATTGGTAAGCCCAAAGGGCATATCTAACCATTCATACAACCCCTCTATAGTCTTAAATGTAGACTTCCACTCATCACCTTCCTTCATCCTAATTTGATAATACCCACTTTTCAAGTCAATTTTAGAGATGTACTTAGCACCCCCCCAAGAAATCCATCAAGTCTTCTATTCTAGGAATTGGAAATCTATAGCTGATAATTATCGTATTTATTTCCATAGAATCATTACACATCCTCCACTTACCTCCTCTCTTAGGAGCCAACACCATTGGTACACCACAAGGGCTTATGCTCTTCCTAATTAGTCCTTGGTCAAAAAATTATTACACTTGCCTGGCTATCTCATTTTTTTTCTTTGGTGTCATCTTATATGCAGCTTTGTTTGGTAAGGATGCTCTGGGTATGGACTCAATTTGATGACTTATCTCCCTCTTTGGTGGTAGTGAGGCTATTTTACCCTCACATATTATTTCCTTGAATGGATCCAATAGTTCTCTCACTTCCTTTGGCATAGGTGCTTGCTTATGAGTCTCCTCCTTTGGCTTTAGCAAGATTGCATAGACAACCTCCTCATCCTTCATATCCCTTAAGAATTATTTTCCACTCATCAAAAAAGCACTGGATTCTACCTTCTCCACTATGTATTCCTCTAGTAAGGATTGTATCCTGAATGTTATCCCATTCTTCTTGAAGGAGTACTTATTATCTTTTCCATTATGGATAGCTTCTTTGTCATACTGCCATGGTCTACCAAGCAACATATGGCAAGCATCCATTGGAAACACATCACATAGTATCCTATCTTGATACTTTCCAGTGGAAAATTCTACCCACACTTGTTCATTCACTAAGATGTCTTGGCCCTTATTCAACCATGTAACTTTATAAGGGCATACATATGGGATTTTGGTGAGCTTCAACTTCTCTACTGCCTCCTCTGATATGATATTATCTGTTGACCCTAAATCAATTATTACCTTGCACACCTTCCCCAATATCTTGCATTTGACTCTGAAAAGAACCCTCCTCTACTCGTGTTCATCATTGGTGGGTGTTTTAATTAGTATTCTTCTTAACATAAGGTGTTCTCCCTTCTCTGAATCTAGACTCACCTCTGATAGTTTAGAGAAATCTTCTTCTTGGACATAAGATATCTTCTTCTCCCCTTGTGAGGATGTTGGTTTATTTAAACACCTATATGCAGGGTGTCCCAACTATCCACATTTGTAGCATTTCATAGAATAAAAGTGAGAGATTCTCCCAAAACCTCTTGATCTTCCTCTACCACTGTTGTAAGAACTTCTTCCTCTATTATTGTATCCACCTCTATTGCTTGTCTCTTGTCCTTTCTCTATATATTTGGAGTCACCTTGACCTCTACTATCATTTCCTCTTCCACTTGAACCTCCTCTATGGACACCTCTATTTTCTCTACCCCTTCCTCTACCTCTGGAGCTAGAATCTTGTCTCTTCTTGAGTTTCTCTTCCACTTTCAAAGCCATTTGAAAACAACTATGAATGGAAGTCAGGGTAAAGAGACTAATGAAGGTCAAGGTAGGAGGATCTCCAATGGATATTTCCTAGCCCCCAACCAATAACCACACAATGGAATATAAATAAGAACACAAAGATTTATATCCACACAATGCAAATACTCATAATAGAATCATTATATTTTCATCCAACATGCCCAGCTGTAAGGCCTTTTGGGTTACAGCCAAATACAATGCAATTCCAATAGAAACTCTGTAAGATCTCACAAGATCTAAACAAAACCCTAGCTAGCCTAGATCCACACACTGGTAGGAACACCCAAGGAAGATCTAAACTTGTGCTCGCAAGCCCACCAAGCAATCTCCTTGTTTCCCAAGCCACAGCCACTAGCTCCTCTCAAAAATCACTCCACAACCACCTCCTCTTCTCCAGAATGAATGAATAATCCTAGCTAGTCTAGATCCACACATTGGTAGGAGCCCCCAAGGAAGATCTAAACTTGTGCTCACAAGTCCACCAAGCAATCCCCTTGTCCCCCAAGCCGAAGCCACTAGCTCTTCTCAAAACTTGCTCCTCTACCTCTTCCTCTTCTCCAAGATGAATGAATAATGACTAAAGACTTCCCACACAACCCCTAATTATACAAATCTAAGCCAAAAGTTGGACCTAAAAATAAATTAAATACAAACACATAAATTAAATGCCACAAGTCAGACAACAACAACAATTAAATGCCCAAAATTGATGTCTTAGTAAAATCGCGATATCTCCTAGCTCCGGATGAATTAGAACTCGTGCTTCAAACCGTAGGTAGAAATCTAGGCCCTCTTCAATCCCTGAAATTTGAATCCTCTAAATCTTTGCAAAAAATTACTTATACAGCCTATAATAGGCACCAAATTCCTAAGCAAGGCCAAGCTCCTCCCAGACCATGTTGAGCAACCAAGACCATGCCAAGTTCCATTAAATACATCAAAACCAATTACCCAATACCCAAGTAGTTCCACAAAACTCTACCAAATCCATCACATGTGAAAATAAGTCCACACAACTCCATCAAATCTCCCAAACATGCAGGATAGCCAACTACCCTGGGATGCTCCTGCATCAGACTCCCTAGGTGCGAAAAGAAGTATGCCTCATACTTTGACACCAGATGAAATATCCACAACCATCTTCATCTTCACCAAAGACTTCCACTCCAACAAGGACAATAGAACCAACATGTAAATCATCCAAATCTGTATCCATCTGTCAGCCACTAGAATGTCAACCATCCGATCAGCATGTTCACTCCCAGGAACAAACTGAACATAGTACCTCACCAATAACCTCTGTAACTTATCAAAACCATCAATGCCATCAAAAATGAAATCCACATCAGCAAAATGTAAGCTTAAATCCACAATAGGAGAAACATGTAAATCCTCAACCATGACAACCACCAACAGGTCCACATCAGGAACACACAGATCCACAATATCATGTAGATCCTCAACCACATCAACAACTAGTGAATCCACACCAGCAACATCCATATCAACAACATCCATATCACCAACATATGGATCATCACCCTTAGCTACCTGATTATCCATGACCAAGTGCTCCATAATTTCCATGTCAGACTCAACCAACTGATCATGAAAACCAATCTCAACCACAACATCAACAAAGTTAGGAAGCTCCTCAGCAACAACCACAAGTTTCTCTAAAAGTTCTGTATCAGACTCCACACACTGATCAACAAAACCAACTTCTATCTCAACCTTGCTATGCCCTCTTCTCTCTCAAACAAGTCTTCTAACTGGCCAGACAACTCACTTCCTGATCGGTAGACTCCAGCTCCACGGTTTCAAGATCTCTTGAACTCTCTTATGAAATTTATCCAGAGATGGATCAATCTCAACCATCCATTCCTTAACTCAATTAGTCAATCTAGCTTCCATCTGAGAAAAAGACTTTGAAATATTCTTCTCCACCACATCATGGAGTTTTTCAATCATCGCAGGTTCTAATCTTCTTATAGCCATCTTCTAAGATCTTCACAAACCCTCTACAATGAATCACCAACTAGATCCAACCTTTACTGCAGGTCCTTGTGCAAAATGTCTCACATTTGGTGCTCTATCCACACACTAAAGAATAACCACACTTTGATAAACTCCACCCAAGGTCCTGGTGCAAACTGCCTCACATTCAGCATTCTTTCCACACACTCAGGAACAACTATGCTCTGATAAACTCCACCCAAGGTCATGGTGTAAACTGCCTCACATTCGGCACTCTGTCCACACACTCAGGAACAACTATGCTCTAATACCATCTAATGAAGGGCAAGGCAGGAGGATCCCCAAGGTAGATGTCCTAGCCCCCAACTAATAACCATACAATGGAATATAAATAACAACACAAATATTTATATCCACACAATGCAAATACTCATAATAGAATCATTATATTTTCATCCAACATGCCTGGCTGTAAGGCCTTCCAGGTTACGGCCAAATATAATGCAATTACAATAGAAAATCCATAAGATCTCGCAAGATCCAAACAAAACCCTAGCTAGCCCAGATCCACACACTGGTAGGAACACCCAAGGAAGATCTAAACTTGTGCTCGCAAGCCCACCAAGCAATCTCCTTGTTTCCCAAGCCGTAGCCATTAGCTCCTCTCAAAAATCGCTACACAACCACCTCCTCTTCTCTAGGATGAATGAATAACCCTTGCTATTCCAGATCCACACACTGGTAGGAGCCCCCATGGAAGATCTAAACTTGTGCTCGCAAGTCCACCAAGCAATCCCCTTGTCCCCCAAGCCGCAACCACTAGCTCTTCTCAAAACTTGCTCCTCTACCTCTTCCTCTTCTCCAGGATGAATGAATAATGACTAAAGACATCCCCCACAACCCCTACTTATACCAATCTAAGCCATAGGTCGGCCCTGAACATAAATTAAATACAAACACATAAATTAAATACCACAAGTTGGCCAACAACAACGATTAAATGCCCAAAATTGACGTCTTAGTAAAATCATGATATCTCCTAGCTCTGGATGAATTAGAACTCGTGCTTTGAACCATAGGTAGAAATCTAGGCCCTCTTCGATACATAAAATTTTAATCCTCTAACTCTTTGCAAAAAATTACTTATATGGCCTATAATAGGAACCAAATTCCTAAGCAAGGCCAAGCTCCTCCCAGACCATGCCAAGTTCCATTAAATACATCAAAACCAATTACCCAAAACCCAAGTAGTTCCACACAACTCTATGAAATCCCACACACATGAAAATAAGTCCACACAACTCCATCAAATCTCTCAAACATGCAGGATAGCCAACTACCCTGGGATGCTCCTACATCAGAGACTGAGTTCTTCTTGGATGTTTCACCTTAATAAATTAAGTTATCTTGCCACTTTGATACTCTCTATCTCCTGGATTATTGATCTGAGAAATTTTTTTTGAAATTCTTCGGTATAGGCTAGGACATCTAGGTATTTTTTCCTAAGGTTCTGCCTCTTCTTATGCAGTTGAATGTCATAATCTTTAGGAAGGTAATTCTCCTTCACCTTTGCAACTATTGTTTTCCAAATTTCTATGGGCTTCTTTCCCTCTTTCTCTTTTTCTTCCTGCAAGAGCTTCCACCATGTGATTGCTTGCCATCTTAGCCTTGACTTGTATATCTTCACCTTTTGTGCTTCTATGATCCCATCACATTTGAAGTGATTTTCCATCCCTTCAATTCATTCCATAACCATTTCAGTGTCCATCTTACCAGAGAATAATTTTATTACTTCTAGAGCCTTCAGACTCAATGCCTTGAGTGCCTTGAGGAATAGTTCCTCAAGTAGAAGAAGATCAGGCTCTAGTTCTACCTCCTCTTCTACTAGACTATTTCCTTTTTCTATCCCTTCATGCATTTCTTCTCTCAACTTACTAGAAGTATCTACCACTTCTGCCATCTTTATGTTCATCTCCTTCATTGCTTCCTCAAGAATCCTATTTGTGATTTATTCCTCTACCAAATCCTTGGCTAACTCTACATTGGTTACCATGATGTTCTCACCTATGGATTCACTCCACTCTTTCATACACTAATACACTCCCAAGCCTTTAAATGGCTCTGATACCAATTTGATGGGGGGTCTCCTCTCATATAGCCTTATAGCTCTCACTAAGACCTTCTCTTGGTCTTATTTAGGGTCTCTATCTCTTCCCTAACTAGAGGATTGCACTCTAATCCTCTAACTCTCTAGGAACTTTGCACCAACTTCAAACTCTTTCCTAAACTCTTCTCCATAGCTTTACTCCGTCATGGTTTTCTTGTTCCACTAACCTTCCAACTGACATTTTCCCTTTTTGAGTTGGTTCCTTGACTCTTTCCTAGGTCAATTCAACCCTCCCTGATATAATTTGAAGGATATTTAAACCAAACTCCAATCAAGTTCAAGATTCTAGTCTTTTAGGCCTTGTAGCCTTTTTAGGACTATTAGCCCTCCTAAACACTGAAAAGTTGAATTTCCTCTACAAATCTATTAACACCCCTAGAATCTGACCACATATTATTTGTGGGCTTTTCCTAACCTTAGAGATTTTATAGGTCTCCAATTCCTTTACTGTTCATACACAGGACTTCTACCAAACCACTAAAAATAAGAATTTCTAGGGCATGAAGACTGGTCTAGTTTCTTAGGCTTCTTTAACTGATAAATTTAGCTCCCCATAAATTCTCCTTCCATCAAAAGGTATGGATTTCATGCCCCCATACTCCTCTATCCTTTATTGGCACATACCAATCACTCTGCAACCTCCATTGCCTCTGCACTATTCAGTTACCCTAGCCAGAATAACCAGTACTCGCCTAGGGCCTGAATGTTTTCAAGCTTCCCCTGCACACACACACACACACACACACACACACACACACACTCCACAATCCATATATACAAATTATATACAAGGCTCTAATGGATTCCAAGTGGTCATGGAGTTTGAACCACGGGAACACCAAGAGAAGCCATCTTTTACATGACTGGACCAAAACTGGCCAGTGAACTCACAAAATTCAAAGAACTAAAGAAAAGCTAACCAAAAAGAATAATTAACTAATACAACACCACAAATATCTAAGAAATTAAATTTCAATCACTATCCATTCTTTCATTCAATCCAGTCAATCCACAAAAGTGATGGATAATGGCTCTGTATCTTAATTACACTGCAAATTGGTTCTTTCTAAACACTAGTCCGTACACAATGAAAATCTCCCTATCAGATTAGGGTTGTAATAAACTTATATAATCTCATCCCACATGTCTAGAACCTCTGGTCAGGATTTGGGCATCATAAGATCTGATTCCTAAAATCTAGGAAATGTTGTCATGACAACTTTTACAACTTTTGTGAAAATGACACTTTCTTAACTTTGATGATCCTATTTGGTTTCAAACCTTACCAAACGACCTCAAATGACTTGAAAACATTAAAAAATTAAAAATCTTCCTATTTTGGAATTTTGGTCAACCCTTTGACTTTTTTTTGTTGACTTGTAGGTTCTAGACCCCTAGAATCAACTTGACTCAACAATACACAAACCCTAATCACTCCTAACACTAAACACACCTCGAAACACACTAGGGACTTTATATCATAGTCCTTATTCATGGATGGTTGGCTAAACCAACCTACAATAAAAAATGACTAAAGATCTTCCTATAGACCTTAGGGTGGTCCTGCACAACCAAGTGCATAGGATTTAGGCCCCAACTATGCAGGACCTTCCCCAACTACACAGTTTAAGGCCCCAACTACGCAGGACCTTTAGCAACTGTGCAGTAGCTCCATTAGGGTCAATTTTAGGGTTTTCCTAAGGTTTAGGTTTTCCATACTGACCTGAGGCTTATGTAATTGGATGTTTGTCTTTTTGTTTCACTGATTTCTCTATTATTATTATTACATATGGTGCATTTTGATGCATAGGAGCTAGGTCATTCTGGTGCTCTTAGTCTGATTTTAGCCTTAGGGTGAAACATAAAATGTAATAATTTAAGTTACATTTTATGTAATACTTTAAGTTACATTTTATGTAATACTTTTAGGATATTTGAGAGTGGTTTCAGCCTTCTAGGAGTTCAAATAAAGATTCTATATTTTGAAGGTTTTTAGGAAATTTCAGACTTAGCCAAATTTTAGGAATCAACATTTTTTTCTGCAACATGATCTTGTTTTGTTATTTTGTGATTTGAGGTCGTACCAGGGGAACTAGTTATATGGTTTTGTAGAAATTTTTATGTTTATTATGAATGGTGCATTTTGATGTCTTCTTATGTGCTATCTATCATCTTGAATGCCAGATTAGGGTTTAGGAGTGTCTAGTAGACTAGGGACAATCAATGATATCCTAAACCCAATCCAATGATGTTAGGATGTTATGATTTATGTTTTGATGAGGTAATTGATGTAATTATGTTGTTGAGAATCCATTTTGATGCATTTGTTGCAATGTGGATGTGTTTTATCCATCTATGTACCTGATTATGGTTTCGGGTTGGCCAGAGGATTCTCAACAACTTGTGCTTTCCTAATTTCAATTATTTGATGTTATGGCATTGTTTTGGCTTCATGCATAATATATGGTGGATTCATTATGATCTTGTGATTCTTTTATCTAGGTTAGGGAACCTAAGAGCACTAGGTGAATGACTCATAGTGAGGAGCCAGGGACCTAGGAGGATAGTTCCAAGATAATGTACTAATGAGTTATTTAATCAAGTGATAACCTTGTAAGATATGAAATGAATGTGTGGGGTGAGATATGATGGGTGAATGTATGTTACTAAAATGTAAAGGAGGAAAATTGTGGTTTAAGGAGAGGGTTTGAATTGTTAATTGTTATTTGTCTTGATTTCCTTAACCCCACTTCAAACATACTTGAATTTGATTGATTGTATATTGCAATTCTGATTGTGATTAAGGGAAGATAAGATGCTCCTTTCTTTCACCCTCAAATACATAAATAGGAGATCCAATTTTGATCAACCCCAAAGGGTTAATACACAAATGAATCCACTATTTAGAAAGAGACCAAGAAAAAGGATCTTAAATTCTGTAATTTGATTGATTAATATGATTAATGACAGTAATTGAAAAGAATAGAAGAAAGTACCAACCTTACAAAATGGTAGATCAAAGATTGTTGTTTTCTGAGATCTAGAGACTATTTCTGGAGATGCTGATAGTTGATACCAAACTAGAAGACAGAGATAGACAAAACCCAAAAATATTTTTGTTTCGATGTCATCTTATGAAAAAGGTCAACCCTGTACCACTTTTGCCAACTCAATCTGCTCAACTCTGAAAGTGTCCCTGTTCGCACAGTCTGAAAGAAATCGGAAAAGGGTATCCAAATTTGGCCTCAGATTTACAGTCCCAAACTGTACCTATAAGGAAAATGTTTGTTTTTTGGGGGAAAGGGGTTTTCCTTGGTCAAACCCCAGTTTTGGAATTAACCTTAATATATGTAATTGAAGATTTCATAAAGAATAACAAAGCAAAACTCAAATTCACCTTGCTTGTAATGTCCTTGTGGAAAATTCAAATCTATGGATCCACAAGTATGCTTCAAAAAATGGAATGTAGAATGGAAAGATGTCTTCAATCTCTTGATTGTAGATCTCCAACACCAAGTCTTGAATGAGTTCTTGAACTTGACAAGGGTTTTGGAAGAAGATGGATGGAGAGATCACCAAAAGGGCACTATGTAGCTTGAATCCTTCAATGGCCTCCAATGGATCCCCTTCATGAAAATGGATGCTTGAATGCTTTAGAATGGATGGATTCTTTCTTGAAATCTTTCTCCTTAGCTTGCTTGAATTGCACTTGAAAATCCTTCTCAATTGCGTAATGATGCTTAGAGAAAATGAAAGGAAAAGGCTCCCTTTTATATGAAATTTGGGCACAATCTTCTAAGGAGGCCTACATAGGATAATTAAATCATCATTTAAGCCTTTACCCCTAGGAGATGACCTATATTAAATATAATTTAGGAATCAACCAATTCAGAACCCGGAACAGCCGGAAGCGGGAATAAACTTTTTGTGAAGACCGACATCCCAAAAACCAAAAGTTCCCAGGATTTGTACCCTAGGACAGGGTCAAGGTCAGCCCTATCCTAGGATAGGGCTGAGGTAGACCTTGTCCTAGGGCAAGGTTGAGGTAAACCCTATCCTAGGAGTTCAACCCTATCCTCAGATCCCAGGATCACAGGTCAGAGACCCAGAATGCAGAATTTAGGTCAGGAAATGGAGGTTAGAAAGGCAGGTCAGGGGAGAAGCCATGTCAAGATTAGGAACCCATTCAGAGGTGCTTTTCATGACCCCAAAACACTCACTTGCAAGGTTAAACTAGTCTCTTATGGAAGTGCTTCCATTTTCTGACTATACATTTAGCCCCCACTTTAGCAAGAGTATGAGTTCAACACAAACTCTTGGTAAAGGAGAACATACTGAAAAGACAATCTCATAAAAATCAAAAGGGATAAAGAAACCCTCAAGCCCCCAAGGACTCGAGTCCTTATCATCCTTAAGATCCTGATAAGAGAGACATCACTTAGTTAAGAAAGGAGAAAAAGAGTGTGATTATCTCTCCCAATGAGAACTTATGTCCCATTATGAACCACACAAAGGTGTAACTGGAAAGATGGAGTTGAACTGCCTAGTGAATGTGGCTACTCACTAGTCAACCCATCAGGGAGACCCATTCTTAAAGGGATCAAAGTATTTGTAAATTGAAAACTGGTGGGATCAAGAGATCCGTGTAAATTTAAACTGGAGGGATCAAGAGATCCTAAAAAAAAGTAAAAATATGTCCATGCTTTAAGGATTAGTTTCTTTTAATCCATAAAGGGAAAATTTTTTAAATACCATGCTTTAAGGATTAGTTTATTTTAATCCATAAAGGGAAAAAGTTTTAAATACCATGCTTTAAGGATTAGTTTCTTTTAATCCATAAAGGGAAAATTTTTTAAATACCATGCTTTAAGGATTAGTTTTTTTTAATCCATAAAGGGAAAAAGTTTTAAATACCATGCTTTAAGGATTAGTTTCTTTTAATCCATAAAGGGAAATTTTTTTAAATACCATGCTTTAAGGATTAGTTTCTTTTAATCCATAAAGGGAAAAAAGTTTTAAATATTTTGAAAACTATTTTGAATGTGTGTGTGTGAAAAAAGTGAGTAGAGTGTATGCCCCCATGTTAAAGTCATTGCTAACACTTTAACAGGAGCAATGATTTTAACAGAAACATAAGCAACTCTACGGATTATGTTTCCACTGTGAGATGCCTCCAAAAGTGGACAAATCATGGGAAATAAAACATACATAAGAACACAAAATGGATATACCTAATGTGGGTTTAGTACGTTCATAAGATAATATGTACATATAAATATGATATTATTGCAGATGAATTAACATCATTCCCCAAAGAAAGTAGAACTACAATCACAAAGGAGGAAAGAAACTTTAAGAATTATGAAGAGGAATCTTTTCAAACCACAACCTAGAGACCAAAAAGAATTAGTGCTACCATGTTGCAGATCTAAGCAGATTGTACAAGGAAAATAATTACAAACAAAAGAACAATTACAACATAACATGAAACAACATATAGAAGAATGGAACAATAGTTGTGATTCTTTTATCACCTTATACCAACAGAGTAACAAGGGTCATATAAAATAATCTTACAAACATTTAGAAACACATTACGGGCGAAGCACATTACAACATATAAACATAAAGAGGGCTGCCATAAAGGGTGAGAAAATCAAGCATGTTGTCAACCTTCCCCATCTTGGCTGATGTTATTTAGGGTAGGTGGGCAACTCGCAAGAGGGACTATATCCAATATAGTAGGAATGATAGCCAGTTCCAAACAAGGATCCTCTTTAGAATCACGTTGTTTGATACTAGGTATGATTGTTAATTGGGTAGTAAGCATATGAGGTAAATCATTATCAAGATCAATGGTCTCATATTCATCACTAGGATCAATAAGATCATCAAGAGTGTCCTCCTCATCAAGGTTGATAGAAATAGGATCCAAGATGTGAATAGGATCATCATACTCCTTGGTATTAACATCATGAAAAGTGACATCGACTGCATCAGGCATAGGTTGATCAAAAGTAGGTAAATAGTTTTTGAGAATAGAAGCATGGACTCTAGCATGGGCTCTATGCTTTTTACAATGTTCATTAGCAGATTTGTTACATTTCACTTTGCTTGATATATTGTGAGAACTAGGAGGAATAACAACAGGTCCCTTCACAAGTTCTATAGAAGGAATTTTAGTAGGTGGTAATGGAAGGGTAGATGTGGGATTAATTTTATTAATGGATCAAGGAGGGATTTCTAGAGTAGGCAAAAGACCATGTTTGGAATCAATCTGAGGCATACTTAACTCTACGATTTTGCGATGTTTGTAGGCTTGATATGAGAAAAAGAGATGATCAGGGTGAGGAGGGCATGAGTTAGGTAATGAAGGCCAAAGGAAATAAAGAGTAACACAATATCTAGGCCTAGATGGTTGAAACAAACTATGATTAATTGTCTTAACTTCTCCATCATGAATAAACTTAGGACATTTATGAATGGGAGAGGCAATAGCATGCATAGCAGTTTTCCATGGTAAACCAAATTTGATTTGAAATTGATCAGAAGTAGGAATAACAATAAAGGTAGTATCTATAACTTTACCATAGAGTTTGATAGGTAAGGTAATAGAACCAAGTATAGGATAAAGAAAGCCATTACAAGTTTGAATCCATGCATCAGATGAATCATAAAAATCACATTGTAATCCTTTCATAAAAAGATTTTCTTCAGTTATGACATTAATTAAATATGTGGGATCAACTAGACAACCATGAGTAGGTATCTTAGAAATCCTAGCATAAATATAAAGGGGACCATTAGGAGCTTTAATTGTTTCAGAATCATCAAAAGTAATTAGAAGTTCCCTAGGTCGCTTATCCAGAATTTGTTTTTGAGGTTGAGGTGGAACTGGAAGTGGAAGTGGAAGTGGAGGTGAAGGATCTTGAACAATAGTTCTGGATGGCACAACACTCTCCACATGATTAACAATGTTATTGAGAGCCTCCATCTTCGAATCATAAACAATTTCTACAGAAGATGGTTGCGCTATAGTATTAGTATCATGTGTAGGTAAAGGATTGGTATAGATTTGAAGGTTCTAGTTAGGAGGAGAAACAGATTTGTTTCCACTACCATCAAGAGTATCAATAGACAAATCTTTAGAATTAATTAAGTCTTGAATCTTATGCTTTAGAGAATAACATTTCTCAGTGTCATGGCCATTCTGGCGATGGTATTGGAAAAAAGTGGTAGAATCAAAGGATTTTAAAGCTATCGCAGTAGGAAGGAGAGGTCAAATAGGAGGTAAAGTAATCATATTAGCACTTAACAACCTACTCATTATAGAATACAAAGTTTTAGAGAGAGGAGTAAATGAATGATTCATATGGAAAGCAGTAGATGTAGAAGCACTATTGGAAGTAGCCGCAACTTGATTAGCAACCGCATTTGTTTGTTTATTAATCTTTACATAGTTGTTAGGTTTCTGAAACTTATTGGGATTAGGAGCATGATCAGTCTTATCAACTAGAACAGGAGCCATTGGAGTGTTGCTCTCAAACTGGCTCACTTGTAATTGATAATGGTGAAGTGCTGCACATAATTGTTGAAAGGAGGTAAATTCACTAAGCAAAATCTTATTTCTAATATCCTTTTGTAAATTTGAAATAAACATATGCTGAATATCAATATCAGGAATAAGATAAGATATATGAGCATACAAATGCTTAAATCTACCAATAAAATCAGTTAATTTTTCTTTAACATTTTGTTTACAATGCATTAAATCAGACAAGGACACTTGTGGTCCAATGTAATTTTGAAATTGTTGAATAAAAGAATTAGCAAGTTTGGGAAAGGAATCAATGGAATAGGGAGGAAAGGAAGAATACCATTGTAAAGCCTTATCTCAAAAAGTTCTAGCAAACAATTTAGCCAAAATCCTATGGTCATGAGCGTAATCACTACAAAGGATTTGAAATGTTTTAACATGGGTGACAGGATCACCTTTTCCTTTGTAAGTCTCAAGATGAGGCATATTGGCTTGCTAAGGGAAAGTAGCATGACTGATGTCTAGGGATAAAGGGCAACCCATATCACATGTAGGAATGCTAAATTTGGATTGAGTCAAAGAGGCAAGTTGTTGTTGTAAAGATGACACAGTTTGAGCCAAACTAATAATTGTAGAGTCATTAGAGGAAACAAGCGGCATAGCAATATTAGGAACACTAGGAAAAGTGTAAGAAGTAGTAGGAATGGAAGACACAACTGGTGGAGTAGTAGGAACTACAGTTGGAAGAGGATTAGTATAAGTAAAGGGTACACTATGATATGAAGGTTGTGAGGGAGGTAAAGATACCAGTGGAGCACTCATAGGAATAGGTGCACTTGGGATAGAAGTTGTTATTAAAGGAGGAGTATAAGTAGGGATGCTAGGTAGAGAAATAGAAGAAGGTCCTACACTAGTGACAATAGGTGTGAATCCTAAATCTTGAGCCTCTTGAGCTAAAGGTTTAACATTCAAATTCACAATGTGAGTAATACTACACAAGAAATTAATACATTGATCATTATCACAGAGAAATTTTTTAAGAGCCTCTATAGCTTGGATGGTGTTGGTGCTCCTAAATTTGGAACAAATTTGGAGTGACCATGTTGAAATTTTCAGTCAAGCAAAGTCAGTACCCTTGAAAAATTGTGTAAGAAGACTCAGTTGGAGTGCTTGTAAAAGGTGCCCGGATGATTTTCATAAGATAAAAATTTGGAAAAGGCTTTAATGCCTTTCATTTGATGTATGCAGTGGGTCCCATCTCCTGAATTTCAGTTCTGAAGTGTTTATGAAGTAGTTATTTTGAGGGGGTCACCTAATTCTGCATGTTGCCAAAGTGTCAATTTGCTGTCCGGAGCCTACTTTGCCTCTGAGTATCTTTGCCTCTGAGTATCTTACACCCTGTTGAGTTTCATTGTTCGCCACTTTGGGAATGTTTAGCATGCATATCAGAGAGCTTATGTTTTAAACCTCAGTTCATTCAAACTCCGTTTGATAAGCTTTCATACTTCCCAAATTTGGTTGTTCATGAACTGTCTGCATTTTTGTCATGCCTAAAAATATGAATAGGCCCAGTTTGACACATTACAACTTTTGACCAGTTGACCCAATTGAGAAAATTCCTTTTGTATTATGTTCCAGTGGTCACACGCTCCATATGTTTTAGTCTGCATATCTTTACGAAATCAGATGATAAGTTTTCAAGAACCATTCCAGCAGTGATTGATTCTGATTTCCTGTGTTTTCAAATGTAGAATTCCTAAGTGACCCACTTTGAGCTTTTGAGAGTCTGTACCCAGGTGAACATTTTGGATAATTGGCTTGTCCCTCATGTTGCAAACATAGGAGTGTACCTACCTGAAGATTTATAGACTCCTACCAATCCA
>MU228040.1:533423-546114 GCA_018584345.1 Thuja plicata
TGTGGTTTAAGGAGAGGGTTTGAATTGTTAATTGTTATTTGTGTTGATTTCCTTAACCCCACTTCACACTTACTTGAATTTGATTGATTGTATATTGCAATTGTGATTGTGATTAAGGGAAGATAAGTTGCTCCTTTCTTTCACCCTCAAATATATAAATAGGAGATCCAATTTTGATCAACCCCAAAGGGTTAATACACAAATGAATCAACTATTTAGAAAGAGACCAAGAAAGGGGATCTTAAATTCTGTAATTTGATTGATTAATATGATTAATGATAGTAATTGAAAAGAATTGGAGAAAGTATCAACCTTACAAAATGGTAGATCAAAGATTGCTATTTTCTGATATCTGTAGATTATTTCTGGAGATACTGACAGTTGATACCGAACTGGAAGATAGAGACAGACAAAACCCAAAAATCATTTTCCATTCCGATGTCGTCTTATGAAAAAGGTCGACCCTGTACCACTTTTGCCATCTCGATCTGCTCAACTCCGAAAGTGTCCCTGTTCGCACAGTCTAAAAGAAATCTAAAAAGGGTATCTAGATCTGGCCTCTAATTTACAGTCCCAAACCTGTACCTACAAGAAAAATGTTTGTTTTTTGGGGGAAAGGGGTCTGCCTTGGTCAAACCCTAGTTTTGGAATTAACCTTAATATATGTAATTGAAGATTGCATAAAGAATAAAAAAGCAAAACTCAAATTCACCTTGCTTGTAATGTCCTTGTGGTGGATTTTAATCCATGGATCCACAAGTATGCTTCAAAATATGGAATGTAGAATGTAAGGATTTCTTCAATCTCTTGCTTGTAGATCTCCAACACCAAGTCTTGAATGGGTTTTTAAACTTGACAAGGGTTTTGGAAGAAGATGGATGGAGAGATCACCAAAAGGGCACTATGTAGCTTGAATCCTTCAATGGCCTCCAATGGATCTCCTTCATGAAAATGGATTCTTGAATTCTTGAGAATGGATGGATGCTTTCTTGAAATCTTTCTCCTTAGCTTGCTTGAATTGCACTTGAAAATCCTTCTCAATTGCGTAATGATGCTTAGAGAAAATGAAAGGAGAAGGCTCCCTTTTATATGAAATTTTGGCACAATATTCTAAGGAGGCCTACATAGGATAATTAAATCATCATTTAAGCCTTTACCCCTAGGAGAGGACCTATATTAAATATAATTTAGGAATCAACCAATTCAAAACCCGAAACAGCCGATTCGGAAGCAGGAATAAACTTTTTGTGAAGACTGACATCTCAGAAACCAAAAGTTCCCAGGATTTGGACCTTGGTACAGGGTTGAGGTCTGACCTATCCTAAGATAGGGCCAAGGTCGACCCTATCCTAGGGTAGGGTCAAGGTTGAACCTGTCCTCAGATCCCAGGATCACAGGTCAGAGACCCAGAATGCAAAATTTAGGTCAGGAAATGGAGGTTAGAAAGGCAGGTCAGGGGAGAAGCCATGTCAAGATCAAGAACCCATTCAAAGGTCCTTGTCATGATCCTAAAACACTCACTCAGAAGGCTAAACTAGTCTCCTATGGAAGTGCTTCCATTTTCTGATTATACAAACCTAAATAAATTAACTAGGAATAGGGTGAAATACACACTAATCAAGATTAATTTGTGACTCACCCATGCCTCTAGTGCCATTATACACTATAGATGGGATTGGAAAAAGGTGCCTTTGTGATGGCATGATAAAACAACCTTGTCCTCATGAAAGGTGTTCTGTTCTGCATGTGCCTACTTGGGGGCCGGGGCCCAGAGTGGCTAGTACTAGGATAGCCCAAGGGGTGAGGGCTATGTGATGACACTCACCTATCTTGTATCTTATCATCTCTACTAATTTTTATCTTGTTTTGGGTGGTTTTTATGGTCTTCTTGTGCTTTCATTTGTCTTATTCTTTGGGAAGGGCTATCATCACCTTAGGAGTATCCTAGTTGTTACCTTCTTGCATGGATATTGGTTTCTATGTCCTAGCACGCGGGAGTGGACTCCTTTTGGATCCACATGGTTGGGTAGTTAATATTTATTATATTGAGGTACTATTCATGGTTAGATGGTTGTTCTTGGCTCCTATTCCTTCCATATTTTTAGTTTTGAATACTTCTTATTATATAGGTAAATATGTACTTATGCGTGTGCATTCTTGTAATAGTAAGCTCTTGTAAGGAAATAATTAGATTCTATGATATGATGTATATAAATTTAAATCAAATAAATCTATAAGGGAATGGGTAGATCTAGGTAAAAGGAAAGGGAAAATATTCTATGTTATCAATATGAAAAGATAATTGTTTAGGGTATTTATTCACTTATCTTTTATTACTTTCTAGTATCTAGGAAATGATGTTAGACTTAGTATGAAATAATGTATTTATGAATGAATGCACTATCTCTTGATGTAAGGTTGTGGAAAATTATTATGTGATGATGAATCAATGAACTAAGATAGCTATAGAATTCAATATTGGATTATGTTTACTATGTACCTCAAATGCAAATGGAATAATAAAGTATATAGGCTATTGCTTATCTGTTGAATGTTTATCTCTCACCTAAATGCTTAATGAATAGTGTAAATAATGAGATAAGTTTAGTAAAAGATAACTCACATAGATGCATGTTAAAATATTTGGAATTATGGTAAGATTATCTCTATAACTTAATGTTAAAAGTAAAGGAATGAATTGGTAAACTTATGTTAATCAATCAATGCATTAATGGATAAATAAATAGATTAGATTATGTTTCTTGGATAACATTGTTAGGGAACCTATGAGGACTTAGATTAGATTGTAATATTTCTAAGAAAAATAATAATTCACATCTCTTAGTAGTTAGTTGGCTTTTCCTCCTGGGGTCCCTAGTAGGGTGTGATATGATCTGATGACTGAGCGCAATTATAGGAATACCTAATCAATACTAATCTTTGTAACTGAAAATCTCTAAAACCTAGTGGAACTAACAAGTATTTTGTAAATCCTTATGAAAGGTGACATTCTACGATGAATGTTTAAAGTCCTCTAACTAGGCCTCTCCTAACATGGTGAAGATATTAGCAAGTCTAAGTTAAATTCCCTAACAGGGTCACATCTAACAAATGTACATTATAATATTTAACCAGATTGGATTTTAACCAAGCATTCTTAAGAATAGTATTTCCTTTTTTGGGTGATTATTCCCACAAAGGTTTCTCCCAAATTGGATTTCCTCATTAAATCTTGTGTTACATGTGATGCTTGATAACTGTGGATGTTATTTGCTTATGGAAAATGTTGTTTATCAAGTTTCTGAAGTATTTACAAGTTTTGGTTGCTTTTGTTATTTGAGTTACTAAGTTGAATAAGAGGTTTAGTTTTAAAGTGTTAATTTTCAATATTTTATGAATCACCTCCCCTCTTAGTAAACCATCATTTAGTAAGTTAAACCAACTTTAATTTCCATAGGGGGAGTAATCCTAAATTTTTTCTCTGTACTTTTGTTTTTTTATTTATTTTTCTTAGTCATACACTTAGCAATTTTTCTAAGTGTTTCAATCAATGACAAAGGGGGAGATTGTTGGCATCTGATGAAGATGATCATATCCAACATCATGTGGTGAATGGTGTACTATTTTCATTTTTGGAAACAAGTCTATTCCACAAGATAGATCAGATATACCAGTGATGAAGATGATGTTTAGGAATTTTTCTAAGTGTTCAGTGTAGTGGTAATAAAATAGTCTATGATGGTGATTTCAATGTGTGGTAAGAATCTAAAGGATTCAGATGATGTGATTGTGCAAATAGTATCTAGAAATAAATTATTACCTACATATTTGATTGTGAAAGATGATTCAACGCACAAATGGATATTTGAGGAAAATACTAGTGATATCAGTAAGAACAGTCAACCAATCCAGTCAAGGTGATGCAATAAAGGTAGCAACCAATTATGTGTCAAGGTTTGATTTATTTTTTAATTGAATTGTTAAGGGATGACCTTGAGGAGTTTAATGTCCTATGTTAAGTGATCACTTCTGATTTTTATTAGGTTTTGGAGGGAGATAATAGGTAACACATTTTAGGGTTATTCCACCAACCTAAAATTATTTATAAGAGATGACATTTCTTGAATTATGGATGTTAAGTTTGTTTTTGTTTTTGTGCTGTTTGGGATAGTTGAAGGTGAAGTTTTTATGTTTAGAACAACACAATAAATAATGTTGAAGTGGATATGTCAAGAAGAGTGTGCTACTTTAAGATTATTTCATTTGAGTTCATTCTCAAAGAAAGTTCAAACATGCTTGCAATCTAAATCCTCTAACAAGGTTACTATTGATAGGGTAAGAAGGATCCTAAAAGGTCTAAAGACTAAATCCTCTAATAGGGTGATTCTCAGAAGGATTTTCATATCACTTAACATGGTAGTTCCCAACAGGACTGTTGTAATAGATTCTAACTAGTCTATAGATACTCTTAATTGGATATTCCCTTAACAATGTGGTTGTAATGCTCAAGTAACAATGCAAGTCTTATTGGTGCACTAGTGAGATTTGTGGGTGATAATTCCCACCCTAGTTTTTTCCTATAACAAGGGTCTCCATGATAAAATATTGGTGTCTTTGTATTGATTTAATGGATTCATGTTTTTCTATTCTTTTATGTTACATTTAGCTTTGCATGTTGGTTATTGTAGAAGTTCATGAAAATATTTTATAGATCCATGGTTACATTGATTCACCCCTTCTTATTGCCTTATAAAATTAACATCTTTCTGACACAACTATCTAAGGTCAACACAAATTTTCTTGACACCAATATGCAAAAAATATGATATATAATGTGTTGCTGATAATAATAAGGAATGAAGATCACCTGACACCAACACATAAATACACCCATGGTGCCACAAAATTTAATCTGACTCCAAATATTAACTTGAAAATGGACCTACAAGGGTACGTCTAGACTCAATATCTTCTCTAACTTCCTAATACCAAGAGGCACTAGGTAAAAACTCAAGAAGACAACTACGCAAATATACACCAAGAGAAAAAATAAAGATCTCATGCCTTCTCATACTCAATGCATCTCCAAAAATATTATCCTTCCCCTTGATTTAATAAACATCAAAATCATCCTCAAAAAGGAACTCCATCCAATGATGTTGTTGTGCATTCAATTTCAACTAAGAAAAGATATATTGCAAGCTATGATGATTGCAATGCAATTCAAAGCTATGACCCAAAAGGAAATACCTCTAGCACACTAGCGCATGCACAACCATCGATAAATCCAAATCATGGCTGGGCTAGTTCATCTCATGAAATCATATTTTGACACTCATCCCTTCTACATTAGAACTACCCCTACACCATCTAATAATGCATTAGTGCACACCATGAAGTATCCTCTAGGAACTAGCACTTCCAAGATAGGTGCACTATTTAAACACTCCTTAAGAGGCTAAAAATATGAATCATATTATACGGGTAAAACAAAATTCTTCACTTTCCTTTGAAGAGAAGTAATAGGGTGTACCAACCGAGAAAATTCCTTCAGAAATTTTTTGTAATAACCCTATAAACCCATCTCAAAAGAGGGTATTGATTTGGATTCTTCAAAGATCTAGGCCATTATGGATTGGCCAGCACTGACTAGTGTTCCTTTAAGATTCATAGTTTCATGGGTTTGGTCATGAAGACACTACAAAACCTGATGCAAGTTGTTGGTGGCCCAAAATGACGGATTCACTTTTGGCCAACTGACAGATATAATGGTGATGCACCACTTTATACCTCTGTAATTTTGGCTTAATTAAGCCAAGGCTGGTAGGCCTAATTTCACTTTGAACTATCAAATTTTCTATGTCACACAACTACATACACAAAGAAATAAATTTCCTCCCAAGGTGGTGAATGATCTTTGGAGGATAACCACTAAGAATCCTAATTTTAATGCTTGTAATAAATGATTTAATGATATACTAACTACAAACCATGAACTAATATAACAATTTCCAAATAATTATTAGATCAGTGCCTTATAAAAACTTGGGCTATGGAGTTAGATAACTTTCAATCCTACGTATGATCGGAGATAGTTTTAAAAAACTTGCTTTAATAAGTCAAGACTATCATCTCAAGGGCTTCCACTCAAAATATAACTCAAACCAGAATACATAGATAGTTTTATCGAATCTTTGTTCAAGAGACCGACCAAAACAAAGGAAGATTCATCGATCTTTCAGTTGATATTCAAATTGTACATTGACTTTGAGTTATAACATTTAGGGAATTTAACACAATGAAACACTCTATAAAATAGAATATCTGAAAGACTAATTAAAAACATATAACTTATAACCACAAATAAAAAGAAGAGAACTTATCTATATTGATATTGAGAAACTAGTACATAAAAGTTTAGGGTTGCAGTCGTGAATTCGATCCCTACCAGGAGTTTTAAAAATAATTTGTAATTGTATCTTTTTGAATGTTAAATGGCCCAATATTTATATCTATTTTGAAAATTTCCTGTGAAAGGTCATACCCTTTCATAAATACCTAATCCTATAACTACCCCTAAATAATTACAATAATTTAACCATATATATTTTTTAAGGGAATAAAACATTTCTTGTATTTACAAATATTAAAATATGTATTTGTCAAATCCTTGGATAATTTGCTCGGTTATCATCACCTGCTTTGGATATAAATCTCCTACACACCAAACCAAAAATAAGATAACTTTAAATAAACTTTGTCTTAGGGCTCATTATAGTGTAATAATATTTTCAAATTTCTAAAATGACCCCTATGTCAAATATTAGTTTTAATAATATCTAATAGTTTTAAAATCAATAATATATAAAAAGTAAATTATCAAGAGGGCTATAACAGAAAACCATTTGTTACAATATATAAAAATGTTCCTTTGAGAAAATAAGAAAAGTACTAGTAAAATTTAAAAATTATTGTATTTATCAAAAGTACTCTTTTATTCCCCAAAGCACAAAATTCTATTAATAAGACAATCCCTATAATCCATTTACCTTCAAAACATACATAATATCATAGTAATAAGAAGGCACTGTTGGAAAGTTACAATGTAAACAATTGTTGTTTTTTCATTGATGTCAAACCTTAACTGGTGAGACTATTGCTATCTGTTTGAGTACCACATCTATTGATTGATGAAGAAGATTTGAAGGAGAGAATAACAAGAAGACAGTGAAATGGCTGAGTCATTAGGGAAAAAAACAAGGGTACTTGATCATTTGGCACATTGGCAAAGTATTGTGTTGTTTTTCTTTTCATGACAATTTAATGGGGACAATTTATGCCGAGTGCAGTTTGTGTCGACTGAGCACTAGTGTATGTCAAGCATAATTTTGAGTGTCAACCGAGCGCCAGTAAAATGTTGAGGAAACCAGTGATGATCGAGTGGAAGAACACAGTGATTGTCGAGCGATAGTGTTTTGATAATTGTTGAGATTTGAGATCTCTGGCCAACATAATTGAATTTATTAGGATATGTGAAGTTAATTAGAGTTAAGCACGTTTGGTACACATTAATTAAATGCAAGTTTAACCACAATTAACACATGGATTCAAGATTTAATTAGTGATTTCTTTGGAGAAGTAAATTAAATGTAAATGATGGATAGATCCATTGGATTTGACCTAACCTAAGATCTACAATCTTGATTAAGAGGAAAAAGATTTATTTTACCTAAATGAAGAGGTATAAGATAACCTCAAGGGGTTATTTTTTAAGTGTCGAAGAGGATGTAATGTATGCAAGAGTATTGCATAGTTAATTGACTGATTGGCATGATCTAGCAGAGAAGGTTGAGCAGAAAAGCAGAAAGTTGCGAGAGTGATTGCTTGATGGATTTCCAAGCAGATCTAAATATTGAAATAAGAATGAATTAGCATCTAAACTGAATTTGATCTTGATTTGTAAAGTAAGTTGTATATATCAGATCACACCTGTTGATTACTTTCTTACCATTATATCAGTTAAAATCCTTTAACTAGGTTGACCTAACAGTCATTGTATAAATCCTTTAAGCAAGGTGACATTCAGGTGGAATGTTCTAAGTCCTCTAACAAGGCCACTCCTAATAGAGTGTTTAAATCCTTTAACCAGGTCACATTTAACAGTGTGTTTTTTAACCTTTAACACGGTTGGCTCTTAACAGAGCTCACTTCAAAAGAGTGAAATTTTGGTAGTGTGTTACTGGTGGTTTTCCCAAATTGCATTTCCATGTTAAATAATGGTGCCAACTTGTGTGAATGTTTATGTTGTGTTTTACTGTTAAGTTTCTGCAAAGTTGATTATATTTGAATAGTAAACTACACACTTTTGTTGTTGATTTATGTTGTTTCTACCAAGCATGTTTGAGTTGTTCAAAGTGGTATAGAGTTCAATTGGTACATCTAGACCTGAGGATAACTAATTCACCCCCTCTCCTCTTATTTATTCTAAATTCATTTTAACAATTGGTATCAAATCTATTGGTCTCTTGAAATAGTTGGAAGGTACTTGGAGCAAAAGATCAAGATGTATAAGAAGGAGGGACTGAAGTTGAACAAAGAGAATTTCCCTACATGTTGGAGTTTGATGAAATTGTATCTGGATGGCATTGGTGATTCAGTTAAGCACTATATTGGACATGAATATGTAGCCCCCACTACACCTTCCACCACCGCACAGTTAAGAGAAAAGTAGGAACACAATCAAGCAATGTTGGAGATTGCATCATCTCTAAACTATCATGAGGTTGAAGACATAAAGGAATCTACAACTACAAAGAAGATGTGGGATTCCTAGAAACCATCTATGGAGGAGCTACAAATGTGTTAAAAGCCAAATCTGAAAATTTGAGAGGTAAGTTTGATGAAATGAAAATGCAAGAAGGAGAAAATATAGTTCAATATTATGGTAGGATAAAGCAAGTTGTTAATTCTATTAGAGGAGCTAAAGGAACCATTGATGATAACACTATTATGAGTAAGGTACTAAGAACACTTCTTCCTATATATGCCATTATATTATTGGCAATTCAATAATTTAGATGTACTCCTAACAATAATTTGACTTGTGAAGGTCTGGTAGGAAAACTTACTGCATTTGAGATGTCAAATTTTGATAACTACACTCCACAAGCTATTGAATCTACATTCAAGTTCCACGTGGTCCTCAACAAATCAAAGAAAGGAAAGAAATGTGTGAACAATGACAATGACACTTCAGATGATGATCTAGAAGAATTTGAGGCACTTATGGCAAGAAGACTATCTAGAGGAAAGGAAAAATTCAAAGGTAAACTTCCTATCATTTGTTTTTCATGTAACAAAGTTGGTCATATTGCTACTAGATGTCATGATAAGAATGACAAAGATGAAAGAAGAGACAACAAGTACAAATACATAAAGGATAAATAAGACTTTAGAAAGCATAAGGATTACAAAGACAAAGGTAATAAATCTTGTTATATATCTCAAGAAGCTGCTGACAGTGAATCTGACAATTCTAATGAAAATGATATAGAAGTTGTGTATGTTTCTATGAAAGATGATTCTGATGATGATGAGAAAACTGCATTAATTTCTTATATGAGTAAAGGTAACCATTTGATCATTGACAGTGGTTGTTCACATCACATGATCGGTGACAAAGATAAATTTGAAACCTTAGATCAGTGTAAAGGTGGTTATGTTGAATTTGGTAATGATACACCATGTCTTTTTAAAGGGAAAGGATCAATTAGATTGGCTGACAAGATCAGATGTGATGATGGATATTGGGTTGATGATCTTAACTATAACTTATTGAGTGTTGCACAACTAAATACTTTTGGATATAGAGTTGAGCTCCATCACAAGAAAGTAAAGATATTTGATGCCAATGGAGAACTATTTGGAAGTGGTGAGAAGACTAAAGGTAATTTTTTCTATCTGGATTTAGCTAATGAGACATGCTTGTTTCCACAATACAATGATGTTTGGTTATGGCATAAAAGGTTGTGTCATGTAAAATTTGATAACTTTGTAAGCATAAGCAAATTGAAAAGGGCTAGAGGGCTGCCTAAGTTAAAGAAACCTAAAAATGCAATATGTAAGCAATGTCAATTGGGAAAAATGACTAGATCCAGTTTCAAGAGAAAAACCCATACTTTTGACGATATTCTAGAATTGGTTCATACTGACGTTTGTGGCCCTATTGGTGAGAAAAGTTACTGTCAAGATATATATTTCATTCTATTTGTTGATGATTACTCTAGAGTGATGACTATTATGTTTCTTAAGGTAAAATTTGATGCATTCTAGTTATTTAAGTGGTACTTGGCAAAAGTTGAAAATGAGACAAGTAAAAGTCTGAAATGTTTGAGATCTAACCAAGGAGGCAAGTTTATTTCAAATGAGTTAACAGGTTCTACAATGACCAAGGAATAAAAAGACAAATGTCTGCACCTAGGACACCACCATAGAATGGTATTGCTGAAAGGAGAAATAGATCTATCATGGATTGTGCCAGAACACTAATGATGGAGAAAAATGTTGCACAAAAATATTGGAGAGAAGTTGTAAGTACAAAAGTCTATACCCTTAATAGAGTACAAGTCAAGGAAGGTACTAATTCTACACCTTATGAGCTATGGCATGGATATGCACCTAATGTAAAGTATTTCAAAGTTTTTGGGAGTAAATGTTTCATATTGAAGGATAACAGAAATGGAAAAATTGATGCTAAAGGTGAGGAAGACATATTTCTTGGTTATTCAACTAAAAGTAAAGCATATAAGTGTTTGAATTCTAACACTAATAAAAGTGTGGAAAGTGCAAATATTAGAATTGATGAATATCGAAAAAGAAATGAAGATGAATGTACATAGGAACTAGAAAGTTACAAATCATTTGTCTATCTAGATGGGGAAGATTCTAATGTATTACCTAAACCTGAAAAGGAGGTTGCCAAGCAACAACTTGCACCTACCGAGTCACAGAATGAAGCTATCAGGAAATAGGAGGTAATTGCTGAGCTATCTGATGGAGATGCTGAGTCACAGAATCAACCTGAATTGAACGTGAATGATGAATCTAAAGTAGAACAAGAACCTACTCTAGAAAAGTATGTAAGGAGGCACCACAAACTTGATTAAATCATAGGATCAAAGGATTATGTAGTTATGAAAAGAAGTAAGTTGAGATAAGATACATGCTTTTTATGTGATTTTGAGCCTAAAATAGTAAAAGATGCCTTAGATAATGAAGACTGGATACAAGCCATGAATGACGAAATTGAACATATTGAAAAGAACAAGATTTGGACACTTGTACCTAGACCGAATGACAAAAATGTAATTGGTACTAAGTGGGTATTTAGAAATAAGTTGAATGAACATGGAGAAGTAACAAGGAATAAAGCTAGATTAGTATGCAAGGGTTATGCACAAGAGGAAGGAATTGACTATGGTGAAACATTTGCCCTAGTTGCAAGATTGGAAGGTGTCAGAACCTTACTTACATATGCAGCCTACTAAGGATTTAAAGTTTATCAGATGGATGTAAAGTCAAAATTTCTGAATAGGATATTAGAAAAAGAAGTATACATTGAACAAGTTCAAGGATTTGTTGACCCAAGCAAGAGGAACATGGTTTGAAAACTACATAAGGCACTATATGGACTGAAGCAAGCACTGAGAGCATGGTATGAAATATTGCACAATTATTTGATAAAGATTGGATTTGCAAGAACCAATAACAACAACAATCTATATTTGAAGACAGAGAAAAGTAAAGGTACTTTATTAGCATAATTTTTTGTTGATGACATTATATTTTGTGGACAAGACAAGTTATGCCAAACATTTGCAAAAGAGATGCAAACTTAATTTGAGATGTCTATGTTTGGTTAGATTAAATTTTTTGTTGGCTTACAAATATATTAAATGAAGAATGGTATCTACATTACTCAATCAAAATATGTCAAGGAGATACTAATTTTTTTTGGATTGGAATATTCAAAACTAGTGAATACACCCATGGCTACAGAACAAAAGTTAACAAAAAAAGACGATACAAAAGAAGCAAATCAAACCCTTTACAGATCAATGATTGGAAAGCTGCAATATGTTGTGCACAATAAACCTGATATTGCCTTGGTTGTTGGAATGGTTGCAAGATTTTCTGTCAATCCCAAAGAGACTCACATGATGGCTGTAAAAAGAACTATGAGATATTTAAAAGGTACAGAGGAATATAGTCTGTATTAAAAAAGAATTACAAGTTTGAACTTAGAGTCTACGCTGATTCTGATTGGGCTAGAAACTTGGATGACAAGAAAAGCACCACAGGTGGCACATTTGTTTTGGGAAAAAGATTAGTCTCATGGACAAGCAAGAAACGTAATTGCACCTCACAATCTATAACTAAAACCAAGTATGTGGAAACAACAGTTAATTGTTCTAATATTATGTGTTTGAAGATATTACTGATGTTGGAAATACAATAATGGGAAAGTATGATACTGAGAGGGGGGGGTGAATTAGATCTTTAAAATTAAACACTTAAAACAAATTGATCCACATTCATACATATATGAATCTAATGTAATCTTAGATAGCATCCACACAATGAAATAAATAACACATAACACAATAACTTGGTAACCCAGAAACCCAAATAG
>MU228040.1:629123-666461 GCA_018584345.1 Thuja plicata
ATCTTAAACAATAGATCATATTAAGTTTCGTTTGTGAAATATTCGGAATTGATGATCTTTGGGCTGTTAATTGAATTGTTCATAATTAATCAAGAAAGATCTTAAATAGAAAGTTTTTTTTTTACATCATCTTCCCAAGTTCACTCTCCATGTTGAGGCATATCACTATCCCTTAAACCAAGGTACGAGAATGGATTTTTATTATCACTTTTATGGCTGTGATGGCTTAAATCTGGGAACTAATTGCAAGAGAATTCCTTTTTATTTGATTCATAAAGTGTCCTGTGTGGCACGTACAACATCTGCTTTTTTGAATCCTTATTCCTCTTCTTTAGTTTTAATTCAACAAATTTAGCTTGTTTAAGGGATCTCCTTCCTAACATATACTTCTCTCAATCTTTCCTGAAACTGAAATTTAAATTCACCACCTCACTTTCTGTGAGGAAATAAACTATTCTAAGTCTTATCCCCCTGTAGAGTCTTACTGAAATTTATAACTGTAACCAAAGATTCTGAAAATATCCTTCACAGATAGCTATCCCTAGTAGAGTCGCCAATTTCTTGGTGTCCAAAAATGATGGATTCACTTTTGGCCAACTGACAGGTATAATGGTAATGCACCACTTGATACCTCTGCAATTTTGGCTTAATCAAACCAAGGCTGGTAGGCCTAGTTTCACTTTGGACTATCAAATTTTCTATGTCGCACAACTGCATACAAAAACAAACAAAGTTCCTCTCAAGGTGGTGAATGATCCTTAGAGGAAAACAAAAAATATCCTGATAACTTCTAATATGTAAAGCTTAAAATAAACTGGATAACCACTAAGAATCCTAATTGTAATGCTTGAAATATTTGATTTAATGATATACAAACTACAAAGCATGAACTAATATAACAATTTCCAAATAATGATTAGATCAGTGCCTTCTAAAAACTTGGGCTAATAACTTTCAATCCTACGTACGATCGGCGATAGTTTTAAAAAAATTTCTTTAATAAGACAAGACAATCAACTCAAGGGCTTCAACTCCAAATATAACTCAAACCAGATTACACAGATAGTTTTATCAAATTTAACTCTGTTCAAGAGACCGACAGAAACAAAGGAAGATTAGCAGATCTTTCAGTTGATATTCAAACTCTATAGAGATTTTGACTTATAACATCCAGGGAGTTTAAAACAATGAAACACTCTATAAAATAGAATGTTTCATTGTGTTAAACTAAAATAAAAGAAGAGCGCTTATCTTTATTGATATTGAAAAAACTAGTACATAAAATTTGAGGGTTGCAGTCGTGAATTCGATCCCTACCAAGAGTTTCAAAAACAATGTCTAATTGTATCTTTTTTGATGTTAAATGACCCAATATTTATATCTATTTTGAAAATTTCCTATGAAAGGTCATACCCTTTCATAAATACCTAATCCTATAACTACCCCTAAATAATGAATAATTTAACCATATATATGGTTTAAGGGAGTAAAACATTTCCCGTATTTACAAATATTCAAATATGTATTTGTCAAATCCTTGGATAATTTGCTCGGTTATCATCACCTATTTTGGATATAAATCTCCTGCACACAAAATCAAAAATTAGGTAACTTTAAATAAACTTTGGCCTAGGGCTCATTATAGTGTAATAATATTTTCAAATTTCTAAAATGACCCGTATGTCAAATATTAGTTTTAATAGTATCTAATAGTTTTTAAATCAACAATATATCAAAAGTAAATTATCAAGAGGACTATAACATAGAAATATTTGTTACAATATATAAAAATGTTCCTTTGAGAAAATAAGAAAAGTACTAGTAAAATTTAAAAATTATTGTATTTATCAAAAGTACTATTTTATTCAGCAAAGTACAAAGTCATATTAGTAAGACAATCCCTAAAATCCATTTACCTTCAAAACATACATAATATCATAGTAATAAGAAGGGACAATGTAATCTATGTTTTAATTCAATTTTGATTTTTAGATAAGAATACATTTCCCTCTTATCAACAAATAATTCCTACCCTAAAATGCATAAAGGATACAATTTACCATAAGATGGCATTTAAAAGATTTTCAAAGTGTAAAAGACTATTTGTCTCATCTGGATGCAAATACGTTTCTAAATCCTAGGGTATGATAATTATAAACATTATGATTCACCCTACAATGTAATACTTACCCTAAAATGATATCTCAAATAATTTACATAGGGTAATATGAAATGTTGTATTTTAAATATTTCAAAAACCTAAATTTATATGCACTTTACTATTACCAAATGCCAAAAGTATCATGAAAATGTCAAATGATTTTAGTTTTAGCACATTTTAAAGAATTTGAATCAAACAAATATAATAACATAATCAAAACACATACTTTAAAATTATTCACCTTATTATGATATTCTACTTAGTAATTTAGGGCAAAAAAAAAAGAAAATCATGTTTATGAAAAGCAAAATCTTATTTTAATATAAAGTCTTTAGATATTACATAAGATACAAGTAATGATATAATACGCTTTTCTCTAACAAATAATTTCAAGAAATCATATAGACTAACTGGTTAGAGGGGGAAGGGAAGGTAGGTAGGAAAAGAGGTTGGCTTGAGAGGTTGAGTCTTCAACTCCACCACACTTTTGCCCAACATTATTATTACTCTTTTATGATTATTTTTATTTCAAAAAATATAAATACATTTAACACATTGAAATAAAATATTTAAGTTTTTCTCATAAATATAAAAATGGAACAATAACAATCATTAGGGCCCTTTTAATTGTTTAATTTTTGTAAATAGGGAAATAATTTAAAAAACAAATATAAATATTTTACTTCTGTGAGAATTTTATATATATTTGGGCCTGAATTTTCAGGTACCAACACAAATAACCCTCATGCTCCTCTATATCCCTTCAATACACTAAAATATTATATAAAATCACAACGACAAAATGGCCAAGATAAGTTGTGGAACACCCAATTCATCAAACTCATGAACACCAATGGTGCATTGGTCAACCGAAAGGGTACAACCATAAACTCATAATGCCCATATTGAGTGAAAAAAGTTAAATGATGAATGTTAGCCTCGTGAATGTGAAGAAGATGGCATCTCGACTTAATATATATCTTTGAGAACACTCTCGCTCTATTTATCTAATCAAACAAAACCTCAATCTTCGATAAGGGATATTGGTTCTTCACTTTCACCTTATTTAACTATCAGTAGTCAATGCACAAATGAAAGGATTCATCCTTCTTCTTCACAAAGATGAATGTTTTTTCCCAAGGGGAAACACTAGGACAAATATGGGCCTTAGCCAATAACTCCTCTAACTATAATTGGAGCTCACTCAACTCCTGAGTGGTCATAAGATAAGGTTCTTGAGAAATAGGCTTATCTTGAGGAATAAGATCAATATACAAATATATTTTGCGCTGAGGAAGCATACCTGGAATCTTACTTAGAAACACATTTGCAAACTCGTAGAGAAATGAGTAATCACTAAGAGACACCTCTCAACTCTCAACCCCATCAAGTTCCCTAAAAAATACTACAAACAACTAAAAACCCTATTGCATACTATGCTTCACCTATGTGGCTAATATCATGTGAAGAGAAATAGCTTTGTAGACCACTACAAGCTCAACACACTCACCTATGTCATCCACACACTATACCGACTTTTTCTATAATTCTATACTCTCTTAGTGGGAAGATAACCAATCCATAGCCAAAGTAATTCGATAAGAGCAAAATGGTAGGATACAAAGATCTATGGTGGGGGCGGAGGAACCCAAATCAAATACATAAGCATGAACAAGGGAGTTCACGACCACTCTAAAACCTATGTCCAACTCAACCTTCCCACTATCAATCGTACTACCACTAGCCCACATCACTCCACAAGGAAGGGGAGATAAATGAGTCTAAGGAACTAGAATCATATAATATAGAGGTATATATACCATACAAAAATCTTGTAGTCTGAACAACAATGTCCTATTTCTAAGCTTGATAGTTATCAACCACCACAAAAACTTTGGGATTTACCCGCATTTACCCATAATAGGCTCTGAAATAGTAGTTTGCTAAATTAGTCCTAAAACTAACCTCTAAGGAAAAACAAACCCCTCTACCAACACCATGACCTGCAAAATATGCACTCGACTGAAAGAAACCACTCCTACTAGAGATCTATTGACCACTTTGTGGTGCACTCATTGATGCATGACAATGAGACAAATCCTTGTAGCATAAAATACCATGGTTTCCTGACTAAAAAATAATACAACCCTATCTCTATAATGGACCCTAAAATGGTCTTTTTCTACGTAATTGTTGGTGCACTATCCTAGGAGGTGGTGAATATGACCAGAAAGAACTTGTGATTTATACTTGTGTACTCTATGCACCTGATCTAGAAGGTTTTACATTATGAAACTATACACATTTCCTAATTCCAAAGAACCTTTCTATATTACCCTCAACAAATCTCTCCTTCTTGGTGGAAAGGGAAAGTGTCCTAGGATGATACATATGAACATCTCTAGCATACGGCCACCAAGGCCCCAAAATAAATGTTGCACTAACATAGGCTCATTGTGAGTATAGTTGGAATATTGCCTTAGCTGAAATAACCTATGCTCATATTGATTCACTATCATAGTCCCCTATTAGAGATCTTGAAACTCATCAGCACATGCCTCTCGCTACCGGTTAGAAAGGAAATGCTCATGGAAATGTTCCTGAAATATCTCCTATGAGAGTCGCGATATAAAACTAGAGCTTCTACTCCTCTATGTGATACCAAGTAGACACAAAAATCCAAAGAAGCATGATGGTACACCAAGCTCCAGTATTTCTTGCATAAGGGTGCATAGTGAAGCAACATCCAAGATCTAAAATCCAAGTCTCAACCTCAGTACCACTGCAAGAATCATCAAAGAAATGTGGAGAAGACTTGATAAGGATTCTCATATTTCTATAATTGATAAAATACCCATCCACCACTACCCTATCCCTCCAATTCTATACTCTCTAGTCAAGTAGAGTATGAGAATTATCATGCTCTTTCCTCTCCTCATGCTCTTAATGATCACATAACTAATACTCTCCATGGTGAGCTTCCTCCCAAGGAAGTCCCTACTAAGTGTTAGGATTAAGTAATACTGAGAGTGAGGGTGAAATAGTATTACAACACTTTAAACTTAAACTTAATAAATTCCAACTTAACCAGATAATTATTGAAATGAAAAGAACATAAACACAAAACACATAACTCATAACACCATGAATTTGTTCTCTAGGAAACCCTAGCCAAGGGAAAGCCCTAGTGGGGATTGTACCTATTAGAGATTTTTATTTCAAAATCCTAATGTAGCATCAATGCTTGACTCTATGACTCCCAACTCCTGATTCTATCAAGTAAAATTCTAACTAATGAGGATCAAATCCTCCTTCACTTTGAGCTCCATAGACTCAGGCAGGTGTACCTCTTTTGATTTACAGCTTCACAACAAATATTACAGTGGATTGGTGTCTTAAACACTTATATTCAATATTAATAGATGAAAAACTATAAATTAAAGATTTTTTTAGTTTAAAGATTGATGATGATAATTGCCTATCAAGTATAGACTAGTGACTAATCTAGGGCAAAGAGTCAAATGAGCATACATTCACAGAAATCTTTTAATATCAACACACCCAGAATCCAAATGAAATGCCTTACAAATAATTCTTCTCATTTCCACACCCAAACATCAAATTCTCATGTAAATCTTGAATCCCCTTGAACCACCCTTTAGAATTACCCTTCCCTTGAAAGAAACTCAAGAATAATTCCATAATTTACCTTGTAAATAGTGTATTAAAAATTTCCTTACAAATTGAGTACACAAGAATTCAAAAATTGAGACAAGAAGACATCATAAATGTTCAAAGCAATTCCACTGTATTTTCATTAAAATTCTCTCTTTCAATACATTCAAAATGACCAAAAGTCTAAAACAAGACTAAAATAGAAAACTATCTTGCAGTTGTGAATTCACCATCCTCAATTTTACAAAAACCTTGTTATTTATATTATTCACTAGCCATCATGGAATCTTGGGAGAATCAGGATGCAACAAGCTTCAGATGGAAAGGAAAAGAAAAAGACTCTAAAATACAAAAATAGTTACGATCATTTTTCATCGATGGAGAGGAAATCTTTAGTAGCTCTTTGTAATCATTCTGAAACTTTAACACTTGGCACCTTTGTCCATAGATTGATGGTAGTAACCCCAAGGTTTGCTTACACAATACACTATATATGACCCAATTTTTCCTAGTCCACTTTAGGATCCTAATTACACTCTAGGACCTCACAATTCTATAGAAACTGAGTCTATGACTACTCCCAACTCTTCTCTAGGAGTTACAACTATTGTGTTTCACCTTGAAGGACATCCATCACTAGTTTTGTCTCAATGCTTCTTTTTGGCCTTGAAGAATTCCCATGCTAAACTCTTCATGCCAACTCCTCCAATTCTACAAGGGAATTTTACACACTTAGTATGTTCATTTTGCATCCATACATTCCAAATCCTATGACTCTTTAACCCCAAATTAGTCGAGTTCCTAAATTACACCCAAAATGTTCTATTAGGCCTAAAGGGTCAATTAGCCCTATCCAGAGGTTTTTTCTAGATTTACTCTTAAAACTTCCACACAACGCCAAAAAATAATCAAGGATCCTAATAACCTTTTGGGAAGCCTAAAATATTTCTAAGGTCTAGGGTCCCTAACATGTTTTTACACCTCTATCTTGAAATGTAGTGATATTAGGCCTATTTTGACTCCTCCCAAGCACTTCACTGATTTCTATGGAAAAAATCAATCCAAATGGATTGGTTGGATTCTAAACTCATTTCTAGGGATCTATAAGACCCTAAGGATACTGAGACCACACTTGGTTCAGAACTTCAATGCACGCTCTTGTCTCTGCATATTGGTTTTTACCTTCCATACACCTAGCCGGGTTGTCCTAACTAGCATAGGGAATGGCATTATAAATAGAAATAACCTCCTCTGACCTCCTAAAAATGGGTCCCCTAACACATTCATTAAAATTTTTAAATTTCCTATGGTTTAATTTCATGGGGGAGCCATAAAACCAAATTCTCTCTGAAGTGGACCAATAAACTACCTAGTTTCTAAACAATTTCCTACACCTAACAAATCAATTCTAAAATATTTGCAGTCTAAATGAAAAAGTCCCAATTCCATAGCTATTACATTAATCCACACTTATATCAGATGTTTCAATCCATTAAAACACAAAGAACTCTCAAAATAGTCGATTGTACCTTGTTTTCCAAAAACCTGCTCTATTACTTCACAAAAACTTGCACACATTCACTCTACCTTAGGAAAAAAGCCATAGAGTGTCTAAAAATTATTCCTCCACCATTTTATGCCATTATCATTTATTTCCCACTCCTAGAATGGTGGGAATCCAATGTTGTCAAGTTGCACGCAACATTTGCAAAAAGCTGCAAATGTTGTCATGACAACTTTTTGGCATCTTTTTCATTTATGTTGAAAAATATATTATAGGCCCTCTAATATATTTAGTTGGATGAAATAACATCATTTATTCCTCTACAATCATGTTTCCTACTATGCCAAGGTGTAGGACACATTAAGACCCATTTTCCGTAATCAAGCCAAAACTATGCATTGAAGAAACCTAACTAGACTAGGTTGGATTTGACACTAACTATCAATCCACCTAATCACACACCTTTTAAGACCTAATAAGGTCAAAATTAAACACATACTGAATTGGCCAAGGTTAGTTACAAGCCAAAATTTATTAAGGCTTAGAGGATAGCCTAGGTGCTCCTTCACCATCGTCCCCAAGTGAAAGATTTCAATCCATCCTTGGATTGAGTAAGCCAGGATCAATGCCCATCTTTTTGAACTCTAACTCCTTTATCCATGTTTCATCTGCATCAAGTTTTCCTTTCCATTTCACTTTAGTGTTAATTTTATTCTTTGGTTCTAGTCTTTTTGCAAATTCTGGATTCTAGTATGCAGTCTACCTTCTTGACTGGTGTAGATGGAAAATGTAGTTTTTCTACTTCTTGGATGACTTCATTAAAGGTTTGATCTAGATCAAGGATTAGTCCCTTGTATATAACCAAGTGTGCAATGTTAAAGATAGGTGACAAGCCACTGTTCTCTGGTAACTCCACCTTGTAAGCATTTGCTCCATATTTGGCCAGTATAGTGTAGGGGCTAATTCTTCTCATCTGCAAATTGTGTGGGATTTCTTTCTATAGTATAGCCTTGTTGAGGTGTACAGTCACTAAATCCCCAACCTTGAATTGGACATCCCTTTTTCCTTCATCAACCTTACTCTTAATCTTCTCAGTGTTGTCAATCAGTGTCTTCTTGACTGTATCATGGACCTCTTGCATAACATAGGAAAAATCTTTATCATATCGACTCCTTTTAACTCCATCCTTTAGTTCTCTAAGTTCATAAATTCCTCTAGGGTGTATGCCATAGACAATTTCAAAAGGACTCTTACCAGTGGTCCGATTCATAGTATTATTGTAGCCATATTCAGCTTGGCCTATGAGTTGGTCCCATATCTGACCATACTCCTTTGTTAAGCATCGTAGGAGATTACCAAGACTCCTAATGAATACCTCCATTTGACCATCATTTTGATGATGGTACGCAGATCCAAAGGATAAGTTGGTGCCCAACTTTTGCCAGAAATTCTTCCAAAAATGTCTCATAAACTTGGTGTCTATGTCTGATACAATTCTCAGAGGAAATCCATGTATTCTGACTACCTCTTTAAAGAAAAGAGAATCTATTTTCCTGGCATCATTGGTTGTCTTGAAGGGCACAAAGTGAGCCATCTTACTGAATATGTCTAATATCACATAGATACTATACATTCCCTATCTTGTATTAGGAAAACCAACCACAAAATCCATCCTCAAGCATTCCTGTGGTCTAGATGGGATAGGAAGTGGTTGGTATATACCATCATTAGAAGATGTTCCCTTGGCCTTTTGACAGACAATATGACTCTCAACATATTTACTAATATCAACATTCATCTTTGGCCAAAAGTAAAATCTCTGAACAAGTTCTTGTGTCTTACTAACCCCAAAATGGCCACTCAATGCACCATTATGCTTTTCCTGAATCAAGTTCTATCTTATAGATCCTCTAGGGACACATAGTTGACTTCCTTTAAATAGGAGATTACTTTGCAAAGTATATTAAGAATATTTTCTATAAAAGTGGTTCTTATATTCTTGACATACCTTATAAATGTCTACAAAGTCTTCATCATCACCATACAGATCTTTGAAGTTGTCTATTTCCATGTTCTACATTTGTATCTCCTAGATAGTGAGGGCTCTTCTACTCAAGGCATCTGCAACCGTGTTCTTCAATCCTTTCTTGTGTTTGATATTGAATGTGTATGCTTGCAGGTACTCAACCCACTTCATATGCTTGTGACTAAGTTTCTCTTGGGAGTTCAAGAAACTTAAGGCTTGATTGTCAGAAAATACTATGAACTCTTTAGGAAGAAAAAAGTGCCTCTAGTTTCTTAGTGCCTGAACTAGAGCATACATCTCTAGCTCATAAGAATAATATTTCTTCTTAGATTCACTCAACTTCTCTGAATGGAAAGCCACTGGTCTTCCCTCCTAGCTTAAGACAACTACAATTTCCACATTGCTGGCATCACACTCTACTGTAAATAACTTTTCAAAGCTTGGCAAAACCAAAATAGGTTGTGTAGAAATATTTTTCTTTAACAATTCAAAACCATGGTCAGCTTGTTCATTCCATGGAAACTTAGTCTGCATACCTCCTTTCTTAGTGTCCAACATGGGAGCACAAATTATACTGAACTATTTGATAAACTTTCTATAATATTTGGCCAGACCATGAAAACTCCTTAACTTTGTTGTTGTCCTTGGAGTAGGCCAATTGAGAATGGCTTCCACTTTACTCAGATCCATTTTTAGGTTACCTTGAGATAGTACAAAACCAAGGTATACTAACTCTATCTTGATGAACTTACACTTTTCTAAGTTGATCATCAACTTCTCCTCCTGCAGCTTCTTAAAAACCATCTCCAAGTATTTGAGGTTCTCTTCCCTTGTCTTACTATAGATGAGTATATCATCTAAGTAGACAACTACAAACATTCCAATATAGTCTTTAAGTACCTCATTCATTAGCCTCATGAATGTTGATGGGGCATTTGACAACCCAAATGGCATGACAAGCCACTCATATAGTCCTTCTGTGGTCTTGAAGTTTGTTTTCCACTCATCCCCTTCACTTACACTTATTTGGTGATAACCACTCTTTAGATCTATCTTTGTAAAATGCCTTGCTCCTCCTAGATATTCCATTATGTCTTCTATCCTAGGGATAGGGAACTTATACCTAATAGTGATCCTATTTATTTCTCTAGATTCTATACATAACCTCCAAGTTCCTCCCTTTTTGGGTGCTAGGATAGTGCATACGACATAAGGGCTAATGCTCTTTCTTATAAGGCCTTGCTCTAGGAGCTCTTGGATTTTTCTAGCGATTTCCTCATTCTTTTGAGGAGTCATTTTATAGGCTACCTTATTTGGTATGGTAGATCCTAGTATTAGGTATATTTGATGGCTTACAGACCTCTTAGGTAGTAGGGTTCATGGTTGCCCATCACTCACTATTCCTTCATACTTCTTTAACATCTCTAGGACTTCTTTAGGCAGCTTTGTCCTCTTCTCTATTTTTTTTTCAACTTCCTTTGGTTTTAACACTAGTGCAAATCCAACTCCTTCTCCTTCTTCTAAAGCCTCTAATAATTATTTTTCACTCACTATGAGAACATTAGAACTAGTTTTCTTCAATTTTTGCATCCTCCAATAGTGACTGGATTTCGTATGTCACATTGTCCTTCTTGAAAGTGTATGAGTTTTTCACTCCATCATGCATGGCCTTCCAGTCAAATTTCCATTGTCTACCTAGGAGAAAGTGACATGAATCCATAGGTAAGACATCACATATAACCTTATCTTTGCACCTCCCAATTGAGAATTCAACCCAAGCTTGCTCATTAACTAGGACATGTTGTCCTTTGTTTAGCTAGGTGACCTTATAAGGACTAGTGTGGGGTATCCTTGTCATTTTCAACTTACTGACTGCCTCCTCTAACACTATGTTTTTAGTTGACCCTTAGTCTATTATTACTCTACACACTTTTCCCATCATATTACACTTTACTCTGAACAATGACCTCATTTGACTGAGTTCTTCCTTCACTGGCTCTTTGATCAGAGTTCTCCTCATCATGAGGTTTTCTCCCTTTAATTCTAATGGTACTTCAGGGTTCTTGTTTCAATTTTTCTCCTCGTGAACATAGTTCACTCTTTTATCACCTCCTTGAGAGGTATTTCCCTTCTCTGGACACCTATATGCTAGATTTCCTAACTGATTACAGTGATAGCACTTCATATTGGCAAAATAGTTGCCTCTTCCTTGGCTACTGCCTCTTCATCTATTGTTAGAGTTCCTTCCTCTACTTGAAATTACTCTAGTGAATTTTCCTTCATGTTGTTCAGTGAGCTTAGTCTCTGCTTGAACTTTAGATTCATATTTCCTTCCACCATAACCACCCCTTTGTCCTCTAGTGTCTCTTCCTCTACGTCTTCCTCTTGAGGTGTTGGAATCTTGTTTCTTCTTCAACTTTTCTTCCACCTTGATAGCAATTCGGTGAGACTTATAAACTGTGTCAGGAGTCAAAAGACTCATCTCATCTTGAATGGTCCATGTAAGAACATTAAGATACCTTGCTACCTTCACTTTCTCATCCTCTGCTACTCTTGACCGCATACAAAGTCTCTAAAATTCTTTAGTGTATGAGTTCACATCTAGGTCCTTTTTCCTTAGACATTGTCTTCTTTTGTGCAACTGGATTTCATAATCCTGAAGGATGTAGGCTTCTCTGACTTTTGCTACCATAGCCTTCCATGAAGTAATGGGTATTTCTCCTTCCTTCTCTCTTTCATCTTGGATTAAATTCAAGAAAGTGAGAGTAGACCCTCTCAATATAGATTTTTCAACCTTCACCTTTTGAGCCTTAGTGATACCATTACACTCAAAATTGTTTTCTAGTCCCTCTATCCAATCATGTACTACCTATGGTTCTATTTTTCAACTGAAAATAGGAATTCCTTCCAGTGCTTTGCCACTCAAAGCCTTTAGATATTTCAAGAATGGCTCCTTGTTAAGGACATGGTTAGCTTCAAGTACTTCATCATCAATGGCAATTTCTTTGCCTTTCCCTTCCATTCTATCCTTCACATCATCTACTTTAACATCAACTTCATGCACTTTTTGCTCCAATTGAGCCAACCTATCTTGAAGTAATCTATTATCCACTTCTTTTTCATCTTACTTCTTAGACAACTCAACATTAGTTACCATTATTGACTCTCCAATTGATTCTTTTGGTTGAAACATTAACCACAAGCCTGAACAGATAGGCTCTGATACCAATCTGATGATAGTAACCCCAAGGTGTGCTTACACAATACACTAGATAGGACTCAATTTTTCCTAGTCCACTTTAGGATCCTAATTCCACTCTAGGACCTCACAAGTCTATAGACACTAAGCCTATGAATACTCCCAACTCTTCCCTAAGAGTTACAACTATTGTGTTTCACCTTGAAGGACATCCATCACTAGTTTTGTCTCAATGCTTCTTTTTGACCTTGAAGAATTCCAATGCTAAACTCTTCATGCTAAATTGTCCAATGCTACAAGGGCCTTTTACACACTTATTATGTTCATTTTTCATCCATACATTCCAAATCCCATGAGTCTTTAACCCCAAATTAGTCGAGTTCCTAAATTACACCAAAAATGTCCTATTAGGCCTAACGGGTCAATTATCCCTATGCAGAGGATTTTTCTGGATTTACTCTTAAAAATTTCACACAACCCCCAAAGCTAATGAAGGATCCTGATACCCTTTTCATAAACTTAGAAAATTTCCAAGGTCTAGGGTCCCCAACCTGTATGTACACCTCTGTTATGAAATGTAGGGCTATTAGGCCTAATTTGACTTCTCACAAGAACTTCAATGATTTCTATGGAAAAATAAATCTGAATGGATTGGTTGGGTTATGAACTCATTAATAGGTATTTTTAAGACCCTAAGGACACTAAGACCACACTTGGTTTAAAACTTCCATGCACGCCCTTGTCTCTGCATATTGGTTTTTACCTTCCATACACCTAGCCGAGCTGTCCTAACTTGCCTAGGGAATGACCTTATAAATAGAAAATTTACTCCTTTGACCTCCTACCTACATATTTACACTATACAGGGGCTCCCCTAATACATTCATTCAACCTTTTACATTTCCTATTTTTTAATTTGATGGGGGAACCAAAAAACCAAAATCTCTCTGAACTGGACCAGTAAACTACCTAGTTTCTAAACAATTTCCTACACCTAACAAATCAACTCTAAAATATTCACACTCTAAATTAAAAATTCCCAAATCAATCTCTATTACATGAATCCATATTTAGATCATATTTTCATTCCATTAAAACACAAAGAACTCTCAAAATAGTCGACTGTACCTTGTTTTACAAAAACTTCCTCTATTACTTCACAAAAACTTGCACACATTTAATCTACCTTAGGAAATGAGCCATAGAGTGTCTAAAGATGCTTCCTCAACCATTTCAGGGCATTATTATTCATTTCCCACTCCTAGAATGGCAGGAATCCAATATTGTCGAGTTGCATGCAACATTTGAAAAAAGTTACAAATGTTGTCATGACAACTGTTTGGCATCTTTTGCATTTATGTTGCAAACTATATTCTAGGGCCTCTAACCCATTTAGTTCAATGAAATAAAATTATTTATGCCTCTACAAGAATCTTTCCTGGTATGCCAAGGTCTAGGACACATTAAGACCCATTTTCCCTAATCAAGCCAAAACTATGCATTTAAGCAACTTAACTAGACTAGGTTGGATTTGACACTAACTATCAATCCACCTAATCACACACCTTGCAAGACCTACTAAGGTCAAAATTAAGCACACACTAAATTGGGCAAGGTTATTTACAAGCCAATATGTATTAAGGTTTAGAGGATAGCCTAGGTGCTCCTGCACCATATATGTTCAAGGTAACTTATGAATGTTTTTGTGAGAATAGTGACCTCCTATATGGATAACATACACTATTATTTGTGATAATTACACTCCTTGTTCTCATTGGTCAAGTGCCAAGTGTCATTCAATCATCTTCCATGGCCTCAAAGTCTATTTTTTCTTTCTTTTTCTTCTTTGGATTTTTGCTTTTGTCCCACAGTTCAACCTCCTCCTCTGTTGGCCAGTCAAAACTCTTGATACCTCGTAACTACTTTATTTATCTTTCCCACCTAGCAGTGGTTATAGCCCTTGTATCTTCCACAAACTTGGCAGAATTTGTTTCAGCTTTACAAATATCATCCAGGACCTTATTATATTTGTCCATAATCAAAATGTTATCCTTGGTTAGGAAATATTCTTGCTCTACCAACAATGCATCAAAATCATTTCTCCACTCCTCAACACCTTTTACTTCATCACTCTCATTATGTATAGAAGGGATGCATTTTCTACAATCAAGGCCAAACATATTCAAATTTGAATTTAGTTGATTTTCCTTTCCCTTAAAAAAGGATAGGGATGCACCAATCTTCTCAATCATTTCCCCAACCTGATTCACTCACTCGAGAATATCTGGTCTGTGCGGTTGTAGCGCTTCCAGTCTCTCAAATAAAGAGCTCCTACAAGACCATACACTAAATAGTGGATCCAAAGTTTCTATTGCATCCTTTACATCCTTGTCAATATCATACAACTTATTGTAATATTTGTGGACTGCATCCAATTTTCCTTTTATTTCATTAATTCTGTGTAGAAAAATATTGATCAAGGCAATGAGGGAAAGCTCATTCTTGTCCTTGTCAGAATTCTCAGTTACTTGAACACGTTCCTTAGTGATAGAAGCCACAATAAATTCAATTTATTGAATAGGTGGGGAAAACAATTTGGATGCTTCTTCCAATCTTATCCTTATGTCCTCCAATGTTTCCTCCAATAATTTAATTTTCATTAGGCCCTTCTCCCTATCGTTGGCCAAGGAAATTATTTCATAAAAAATCCTTCCATATCTCTTGGATAGTTGCTCTGTATTGGCCTCATCTAAGTGGGAAAAATGTGTGATAGATTTAGAGACCTCTAAGTTAAGACATATTTTGTACTGTCTAGATAATCTTATTCCCACCCATCTTCTCTGCCACATTTACTAAGGAAGACTTTTGTGTCCTTAGAGATAAGGACCATGGTGGGACTATTTAGTGTTTTTCTGAGTCATGCTAAAAGTATTGGTTCCTAGTGTCAGTTTATACCCTCAAATTTAAAGGTTTGTTTCAGTATGCCTTCAAATTTGCTGCAGAGTGTCTCTATCCTAAGTGTTTTGGTGTTAAAATTGGCTGAAAAACCTTAAAACCTAGGTCATTTGTGTCTCTACCTTGAAAAAAATTATAGCCTTTGTGACCTTGTTCTATTTTGAGGCTACTTTTTATCAAGTAACTTAAGTGTTCTTTAAGACAGGTGCCTTTTAGCCTTTTCCTTTATCTCTTAATCTCGTGATTGAGACCAAATATTCATCATGGTCTGGAGACTTAGCACAATATTTTATCTCTTAATTGCGGGAAGAAAATAATATGCTCTTAAACATTCAAAGATCAAGCGTAGGTGGTTGACCTTGGTTTCATCATGTGGTTGACGCTTGATTGCGAGACAAAGATGAGGTCATCCATAGTATTAAGAGATTCAGCGATGACTGTGGATGTATTTTTCATCATGTGGCTAGCACTAGATCTCATGAATTAACTCAAGTTATAAGAAATATTCAGTGATTCAGAGATAGCCTTTTCTCTGAATCGTGTAATCCAACCCAAGGTCAGGACAAAGTTTCATTTCCTTTGTCGCGTGATCTCCAAAAGAAATCAGAGTTAAGTGAAATGTTTCAAGACTCAGCAAGGATCATTTATCTTGTTTCAGATGAGCAACTAGTGCGTGATCTCTAGATAAAAGCCAAGGTTAAGTTTTTATTTAGCGAATCAGTGATGGTCGTTGATCTTGTTCTATCCTTTCTTGAATCATGTAGTCAGTGCATGATCTCCCATTTATTCCCAGATTTAGAAAATATTTTAGTGACTTGGAGATAAAGAAGTCGCATAATATCTAGATGAACCTATGGTTGAAGCCAAGTCAAGTGAAGTTTATTATGAGATTCAAAGATGACTTGAGCACGGAATCTCAGAATGAAAGTGTAGTTAACCAAATAGTCTTGAGATTTAGTGCAAGTCATTAGATCAAAAGAAAGATCAATGGTTATCTCTTAATCTCAAGAATAATTGGTCAAGTAAAAAAATATTTAGATAATTAGTGTTGATCATTGATCAAAGAAATATCTAAGGGATAGCGCATGATCTCCAGATTAAATCTAAGTTATGAAAATTATTCAGCGACTTGGAGATCTATTCATTCATTGAATCTCAAAATGAATCATGGTTAATTCAGAGTTAGTTCAAAGTCGAGTCAGGATTTCCATAAGGGAATATGGACTGTTGATCAGAACAGAGATGAGCCTCTGGTGTTAAATCGCTAGAAAAGAAAAAAAATCCTTAAAATATTCAGCGATCAAAAGATGATAAGCTAAGATACAAACACGTGTCTAAGTGGTAGCTGAGATATGTGATTTTTGTCAAGTCTCTAAATATACCCAAGGTTAGGTAAGTTATTTAGTGATTCAGAGTCTTCTTGAGCAGTGAATCTCAAGACTTGACTAGAATTAGTAAGAACATTGGGAGATTGCGTTATAGCCTTTATCTCGTAATTTCAAAATAGACTGGGGTTACCATTAAGAACTATGAAATTTAGCGCAAGCCATAGATTAAAGTCAGGATCAAGGTTTTCCACATAATCTTTGGTTAAAATGATCAAGTACATAATGATTTAGAGATTCAATGCAAGACGTACATCAAGATCTCATTGTGTGGCTCGCACGTGATCTCAGAATAGACTCAAGGTTGAGTAATTCCTTTAGTGATTCAAAGATCTTAGTTATCTCTGAATCTCCAAATAGACTCAGAGTCATAATAGAGTTATCCTTTTCCCTTGTTGTTGAATCTCAGAATGAAATCAAGGTTAAGTAAATCTTCCAGCGACTTAGTGAGAACTATTAATAAAGTAAGATATTTGTGGCTGGAACTAGATCTCATAGGCACTTGCTACAGGGTAGGAAATTTGCACCAGCCCCATTGCTAGTGTTGTTACTTCTGTTGCCACTTCCATTAGTTGTGTTTGTAAACTAACTTATTTTTCTAACAATCTCCTGCACAGTTTACTTTTTATGTACATTCATTTATTTTATAAGACTGAGAAGAATTTTTAAAAGTAAATATCACTTCTTTATATTTAAAGAGTGCAATGTGTTGGGTATATTTCCAGTAATCTGAGTCTTTCTTTAAAATTTTGTGTTCCTAGTGTTAATTTTCTTGAAATGTCAAGACCTGTCCAGAGTACTATCAAATTTTCCTGTAAATGTTGATCTCCAAGCAATAAGAGCAATAATAAATGTGAAAAACCTAAGCCATAGGTCATTTTTATCCTTGTCGTTCAAAAAACCCTAAGTTTCCTTAGCCTTGTTCTAATTTGAAGTTACCTTTTTTAGTAACTAAAATATTTTTAAGTCATGTGCTTTTAAGTAAAAGCTTTTATCTCCTTATCTCACAAAGTGAACCAAATATTCTATTATGTTTAGCGACTAAGAGATAGCTTGTATCTCTTGATCTCAGATAAAGTGGAATATTCTTTAAGTCATTCAAAGACTTAGTGATAGTCATGGATTAAGTTTTGATCATGTGGATACTGCCAAATCACTTGATTAAACCCAAGTTACAAGAATTACTCTATGACTTGGAGGTTTTCTCAGTCACGTAATAATACACATGAGGTTAAGACAAAGTTCATTTTGGCTTTGCTTCATAATCTCTAAAATAAATCTGAGTTAAGTAAAGGCTTAGGAGATTTAACGATGTTCATTGATCTCTCCCAAGATGAGTGGCTCTCACGTGGTCTTGGAACAAATGCTAAGGTCAAAGTTTCTTCTAGCGACTAAGAAATAGCCATAGATATTGTGTTATCATTAACTTGATCGTATGGCCTGGGTGAAATCTCCCAATTAACTCATCCGTTAATGAATCCTTTAGTGATTCAAAGATAAAGCTTGTCACATAATCGCTAGATGAACCTTCATTGAAATATGGTTAATTAAAGTTTCTTTTTGAGAATCAGAGATAACCTAGTCATGAGATCTTAAAAGAAAAGTATAGTTAAGTAAAATTTCATGAGATTAAGTGAGGACCGTAGATGCTTGGTTGATCCTATGGATAGCGTTTAGTCATGAAATGAAAGAGCAGTTACGTAACAAGTCTCAAGATTTAGCGAAGGCTGTCAGATTAAAAAGAATCCAAGAGTTGCAGCTTGATCTCGAAAGGGTTTCATAAAGTACAAAAAATTTGAGAAAATCAATGCTAACCATTGATTGAAAGAAAATCTAAGGGCTGGTGTTTAATCTCTAAATAGAACTTCAGCTAGAAAAATCTTTCAGTGACTTTGAGTTTCTTCAGTCACTAAGTCTTCAAAGGAATCGTGGTTAGCTATGGTTAAGACAAAGAAGTCAAGTTATTTGAAGATGAATATGAACTGTAGATTAAGATTAGATCTTGTGGTTAGCACTGAGTCTCTAAAAAAAGTCAAAATTTCATATAGTATTCAGCGATAAAGAGATGATATGCTCCGATTAAGACATGTGTTCAAGTGATTAAGGAGATCTGTGGCATGCGTGGAGTCTCAAAATAAACCCATGGTTGAGTAATTTATCTAGCGACTTAAAGATATCTTGTAGTCGTGTGATCTCGTGTCAAACTAGAGTTAAAGTGAAAGGTTGGGAGATTCAGCACAAGCCATCAAATTGAAAGGAAATCAACAATGGTCACATAATCTCTTAATAGATTATGAAAGTACAAGATTATTAAGAGACTCAGTGTAAGGCATTGATGAAGATCTGATCGTGTGCTCCACATTGAATCTCACCATGAAACCTGGGTAAAGCTAAACTCTCAGTTACTTAGAGACAATACAGTCACACAATCTCCAAAAGAACTATGGTAAGATTAAGGTAAGGTTGCATGGGTTTTTTCCTGTGCCATGAGGTAAAAGGCCAGCCTATTAAAAAACAAAGATCTTGACAGAATGTATGAGATTTGCTGAGCTATAAAAGGTAGAGAAAATAAGACAATCATGATTGAATTTAAGGCATAATCACATAAAACAGGGTTTTAAAACTAAGAAAAGGTGCCCATGACCTATCCAAGTGGGTTTTTCAAATTCAAAGTACCTATGAAATTCAAGCGCCACGACAAAGAAAATTGATGTCAAAGCACATAGAGTAATGATAGAAGTGACTAAATAACAATTCCATGATCTCAGCTAGGCTGGTGCACTGATTTCTCATAAATAAATAGGTGTTTCCTTTGTTCATTTTAGTTTACCCTATTTTTTAGAGTGCAGAGCCAGAGATTTCTTAAGTTTCAGTGCTTTCTGTAGTGAAGAATTGTCTAGGTTTCAGAGCAAATTGTAAGAAGAAGTTGTGTTAGATAGAAGCATTGTTCACTCAGAATCAGTTACAATGATTCAAGCAGTACCAAGCGGAGATTCTACTAGTAGAAGATGTAGAGATGCAGAGGATGATCAGAAGGGAAAAAAAATTATTCTAAGGAATAAGGTAAATAAGGTAAATGACAAACTCCTCCTTGATGATATGGAAAATTCTAGAGATGCACGTACTCCTGGAAGTTTTTGTTATCATCTCTTTAATTATTTCTATAGAAATAAAGATAAGGAAATTCCAATCTATAATCCATGGACATCAGGGTTAGCTAAGCTAGTGGTTCAAGATGTCTTTGTAGATGTACATTTGCTTATAGAGCTAGCTAGGAAATATGATTCTCTTTCCAAAACCATTAAGAAGAGTGATGGATCAGCCTTGGTTACATTGGATAGGACCTCAATCATGAAATATTTTTACATATATCATCCCTACACTACAGAGATTGATTTTAAAAAGTTAGAAAATTAGTATGTCAGAGAAACCACCATGTGGCCAGATAAATCTAGGGTCATGTACCAAAATCCAATAGAAACTACATAACTACCATACCAAATTTTACTTCCCCAAATTTTTATAAGGATTTGAGTTTTTATATGAAGTACATTTATTATGAAGTGTGTAGGGTTCTAGGAGTAGAATTCTAATGCAAATACATATTGTGATTATATTCAGTATGTTATTGATCAGATACATCAAGGCATTATAGATGTCCATAGCAAGGAAAACCCTAATTTTTCACATTATTCCATTTTGATGCATCTAATTCTATATTTCAACATTAATAGCATGGATGTACAAAATTTGAGGCCTAGGATGATGTTTCATGGCCAACCAAACCCAGTGCAACTTTAGGTTAGGGTTTGGAACTTTACTTCCAATGAACATAAGTTTTGTGCTTATCAGAATTTGATTGCATATCCAATTCTAAATCTCCTAGGCACAAATCTAAACACATTGATAGACAGGATGTTACGAGTTCTCAAGCCTTGTCAGTATGTTAATAAGTGGATAGGGGATCATAACTAGGGAGATTATTACTGTGGGGAGAACTTTACTTTGATTAGGATCTATAGATGTTCCTAGCCCCCACATATCTTGCCCAAATATGTGCCACAAAGGATAGCCATAATGGAATTCATCTGGATATTAATGATGATAGATAAAGAGCACTTAGCTCCACATAGAAAGGGTACTTTTATACCCTGAAAGTTCAAGGTTCCTAACTTCACCATTGGAAAAAGAGTATTTGATCCTGTAAGTAAATGGTTGGGCCATTACAGAATGAATGTGGATTTGTATAGGTATTTAAAACCAGAGGGATTTATAATGATTGCAAATAAACTGTTAACTCCCACCATCATTGGTATCAAAGAGCATGATGAGTGTGTAGAGGAAGATCTCATGAGGAACATCTTGGAGGAAGATGAAGTAGCAAGAAGAACAGATCAATATCGAAATCCCTTTGGAGGATTCTTTCCTAGAGTGTCATATCTTGAAAGACTCATAAAAATGGTGGAGTCTTACAATACATTGTATATTCAACTTGAGGGGATAATAGAAGATAAGGAGAGAGGTACAATGAAGAGCTCTTCTTTAGAGTATGCGGAAAGCATTGAAGGAGGATACTCAGTCCATAGCCCTACTCCCATGGATTAGTCACCCTCAACAGAGCAGAGTATAAAGGTAGACCTTACAAAGGTACCTAACACTGAGGTGACTGATGAGCCCCCTAAAAAGAAACAGAAAGTGGAATCAAGGGAGCGTTCTCATGCCAAGACACAAGAGAATAAAAAGGATAAGGTGAGTGCCCTAATCATTGGAAATAGAGCATATGACCACTACCTTAGAAAAAAATTCACAGAAGGAAAGAAAGTGAAAAAGGATGATCAAGAAGAAATTGAGCTACCTCTTAGGTTATGCCAGGATGAAATAGAAATTCAGCAAGATGAATTCTTGTGTGATGATTCTTTCATCAAGACTAATGAATTCAAAGATTTCTTGATTTGGAGAAAGCAACAAGAGGTAGGGGCACAGTTACAAATAATAGAGGAGAATTCAATTCCAAGTGAAGCTTTATAGGCCTTTAAAGTATGTGACCCAGAATCAGAGACTATAATACAAGAGGAAGCTAGGAAAATGGTTAAGTCTAGTGGGATGTTGCTTGTGGAAGGATGGGATTTAGCCTCTTCCTTCATAATTGATCATATCAGAAGGAATCCTGATGCAAAGTTGTCTTCAGAGACACAAATTGGAGAAATGATTAAGGGATGTGGATATGATCCATGATCCAAAAATTTAGCTCTGTAGTCATTGGAACCTAGAACACGAAAGCCATCTTTAATCAATGTGCAGGAGAAAATAGATGGGGATAAGATCATTTGGTCTATCTAAAATAATAGTGACTCAGAAATATCCCAAGCTCTTACCAATTTTGCACATATAAATGAAGCTAAGACAACACAAATATCTAAGAGGTACCAAAAAAAATTTGGTCAATCAAGCGATTTAGTACAGCACAAGGAAGTATGCTTGATTAAGATCAAGGCATTAGAAGGGAAGATAGAGGAATTGATTAATAAGATAAAAGAGGCCCCCAAGGCCATTCTTTCTCCTCCCAAATAGGTTGTAGATGCTCATACTGATACCACATAAGATATTGCAATAGGAACAAAGCAAGTGTATAGAGATCATAATAAAGTGGATTTAGAAGCCCTGTTGAAGATCTTCCAACATAGGATTGATGTCCAAAAATGCAATGTTGATTTGGTACATAATGGTTATAACAAGCTACCTGACCTAGAAGTAGAGGTCAATAACCATATTGCAACTTTGAATCCTTATTTTTCTACTTGGTCAGGAAGGGCATCACATTTTGAAAGGTTAGGAGCCTTATAGCCACAGAGGGAAGATCTCCCTAAGATTATGTGTGAGGTAGGGGAAGAAATTGAATAGATTAGAGCCACTTTGTCTTTCTTCAAAGGCAAAGAGAATCAGATACAGGCTAGGATTAACATGTTTGGGCCAGATTATAATAGATTTATTCCTCCAATAAAGGAAGAAGATAATAAGATTAAAGTAATAACATATTGGAGGGGTGAATTTGATACCTTATTTCCTATTAAAGAGGCATTTATAATAGATAATATTGCATTAGATATGGATAGGTTTAATACGACCTTGGATGAGGCTTTTAAAGTAGAGACAAACTTCATTAAGTTTGTAACAGATGTCAAGCTCATCACAGATGCCAGATGGGATAGGCAGAAGGAACAATTGCAGAATATTCAGAGTTTTAATTGGCCTTTAGAGGCAGATGTTGCAGAATGGGATGTGAGTACAAAGCCCAAGAAGAAAAATCCTGCAGCCACTAACTTGGATGTATAGGATGAGGAGTGAAGAGGCACCTGGTACCTGATCTATGAGCATAGGGAGGATAATCATCAATAAGACTAGTGTAACTTAGCATGTATTGGTGATGACTAGGTCTCACAATAACTATAGAGGTTATCCAAAATATATGTGGACAAAGGTGCCACCTATCAAAGTTCTAAATCATATCAAAGATTTTATTTCATATAAAATCATATATTTAAGTATTTTCTCCACCGCCTAAAGGTGTATTTATGTTTTTGTCTTCTAGCACTTTAGGGTTTTTGCCTAGATATCCGAAGCTTGTTGCAGGCTTTCTTTCTGAGGATTCCAAGATGGCTAGTGCTCTATAAATAGAAAGTGGTAACATAATGTAAAACATGGTGAGAGATACAACTACGAGGCAGACTTTTGATTTTTTTCTAGTTTTCACGCTTTTAGGCTTTCTAAATATTTTGAAGAAGAAGCATATTAATAAAATATAGTAAAGTTTCCTGTTCCATATCATTGTTTTCTTCTTATATTTTTTTTATGCTCTAGTATGTTTAAATTTTAAGGCATTTTAAATATACCAGTTATAAGGTAACTGTACAATTACTTATAAGTTTCTTTGAAGGAGAGAGTAAATCTTGTGAGTGATTCTAGAGGATTAGACATTTATGTGAGAATTTATACAGGGGTATGGGAGTGAGAAGATATTATGTAAGGAATTCTATCTGAACTACATGTATATTTCCATTAATTAGTTTATGTGCATTTATATGTCATTTGACTCTCTGCCCGGGATTAGGAACTAGTCTAGGTTTGATAAACAATTATTCATCATCAATCTTAAAACAAACAATCATTTACATTTATTTTATCAAGAATATATATGTTTAGACAGTTGTATTGAAGAATACAATTCAATTTTTTTATTCCTTTGAGAGAGAATCATTAGGTTAGCCTTCCTGAGTTAAGAAATCTAAAACAAAGAAGGATGAAAATCCCTTTCTCACTATTATTTACTATTGTTAAGTTCATGTTTAGGCTTGTTAATCTCTATACTAAACTCATCATAGTAATTTGCAAGATGTGCTATCAGTTGTTGGAGTAAAAGGAAATAGGAAAATCGGTGTAGCTTTTAATCCACTGTTAAGTTCACTATAAAGCAGTAACTTGTGTAAGGTACACCCACCTGAGTATGTGGAGCTCAAAGAAGAAGGAGGATTTATCCTCATTAATGAGACTTTTACTTGCGTGAGTTAGGAATTGGGAATTTAAGAGTCAAGAATTAGTGCTATATTAAGGTTCTACAAGTAAAAGCTCTAACAAATTGGCAACTCTACTGGGGACTAGTTGAAGAATACCAAGTTTAGTTTGTCCTAGATTTTTTTGGTATATAGTATCTTTTTAAATACTCTTATCCAGTTTTGAGTCTATTAATATTTTCCCATACTAAGTTGTGGGTGGTGAGTCCAAGTCTGTGCATTCTAGTATGATTTTCATATTGAAGTATTGAATATTATTGTCTAATTTAAGAAATGAGTTGGCAAAGAAATATCAAGTCCTATTTGAGGGATAATCCTGAAAAGGATATAGGAGAAGATCTCCCTAATCTTTGAAAGAAATAGTGGTCTAAAAAAGGTGGGTGAAAACATAATTCCCCAAAAGCTTCAAGAGGAAGAATAGAGACCCCTTTCCCCGAGAGAGATTCATCCTCCTCTGAGAGTGTAGAACAATCAAGGCCAATAGATACTTTTAGACCTGATATGGCTTTTGATCCTTTTAGAGAAGGAGAAATAATAGATGTAGGATTCTTCCCTCATGAGGAAACACTAGAACAACCTAGAGAGACATCTACTGTAGAAACTACATCTTATGATTCTAATAAGATAAGAGAAGAAATTATAGATTTAAGAAAAAAGAAGCATAAATAAGAGTTAGAGGTAGAAGATGCAAGGAAAAGGTGTGAACAAGAGCTCTATGACTTGTTAAGTGAGAGAGAGGAACTCTTGGCAAAAACAAGAAGAAATGAACTCAAGGTTGAAAGTTTAAGTGAAGCTAAAGGTCTAGACATAGACTTGTTTAGTGAATTTAAAGCCTTAAGACACAAAGTTCCAAGTAATAATGAAAATAGATTAAATTATAAAGATGAGTTTGCAGAATAAGGACATGTTATTAGGCAATTGTACCCTCATGAGATTGAGAAAAATGAAAAGCTTAACACAAGAAATAAAGGTATATTTGACAAAGGTAAGCAAAAATCTATTAGTGTTAGCATAAATAAGCCTAATAAAAAGAAATTTACCACTGCAGGAATGACCCAAATTGACATATAAATTGAGCAATCTAGAAAAGCCAAAGAAGATGTAGCCAGGCAAATAGAAAAACTGAAGCTAGAGGCTGCTACTGTTGACATTAAAATGAGGATAGCTTTCTTGCATGTCATTGCTAATACTACTGCAAGTAGTTCCATGCATATTAATACTGGAACACAACAACAAAATTCACCATGTGGAACTGGCCTAGTTGCTCAACACTTTGTTGCTAGTCCAAACACTCAAAGCTTTGGTCTGAAACAAGGAGGCCCTCAACCAACCCAAAATCAAGGAGGTGCAGCTGGACCAAGTGGAAACAATGCTTTAGGAAACTTCCAAAGAATACATATTCATCTGGATAGATATAAAGCTCTTTTCTTTGATGAAATCCTTGGTTATCCCAATGTGATTCCTAATGAGGTAAGAGACAAAATCCCTATGTTCACAGTAAATAATTTTGTAACATGTGAGAAACATTTAAAAGTCTTTCACTTATATGATAACTAATTTTGAAATAGAACATGAAGATGTTATCATGAAGCTTTTTGTTCATTCTTTAATAGAAGATGCAAGGGATTGGTTTAGAAATTTGCTTAATAATAGCATAGCATCTTGGGAAGAATTTGTTGAAGCTTTTAGGGAATAATATAGAGAACATGTAAACTCTAGCTATATGTTAAATGATTTCAATTATATCAAGAAATTTCAAAATGAGAGCATGTCAGTTTTTTACAATAGGTTCCAAAAAGATAAGAACAAACTCTTGCAAGTATTAAGGCTAGATGAAGAAGTATGTTTGTCCACTTATTTTAATGTTTCTAATGGGAAAATTTCCTATCTTCTTAGAGATAAGAGCCCAAGAACTATGAGAGATTCCTATAAAAAAACAATAGATAATATTGAAAGTAATAGGTGAGCCTTAGGGAAAATGGGAAAGAGAGAAGGTGACAAGCTTTGGAGAGAAAAGAGACAAGCAAACAAACCTTCTAACGAGGATGATAGGGTTCATAAATTGATGACTACAGTAAAAGATCTTACTGTTAAAATGGATAAACTGATAAAGGTTATCATGATAATAATAAATACATGTATCAAAGGTATGATAAACAACCTAATTTGAGGAGTATGCCATATAAAACAATCTGGAAAGATGGTAAGCCAATCCTTGATGATCAAGAAAACCAAAAGTCCAGAGAAACCCCTGATTCCTTGAAAAGGAATAGTAGAAATTATGTAGAGAACACTCCCTAGTGTACCACTTGCAATATGCCTCACTCTTCATACCAATGTGTGGTATCCCAAGCCCCAGCTGATCAAATGGGTGAAGGAGATGAAGAATCAAGTCTTGAATAAGAGTTTCTTGTTGTGAACATGTTCACTATGAGGAAGACCTATCATTGGTCTCTTGAAAAGGGTGAATATATTTAAAATGTAGGCATAAAAAGGAGGAAGTACTTCGAATACCAACCCAAAATTGTCTCTGATTCTATTATCTCTCAAAGGACCATCAATACAGTGGGTGATAAATAGGAGCACCTGTTAGCATTGCACCAATAAATTTATTTAAAATTCTAGCAGTGATTTTTCCCATGCTTTCTTGGTTTAAAATCCTGTGTCTTACCATGCATAAAGGGTCAAAACTCATTTTTGTGTTATGTTTAAATGTTTGTTTCTTTGTCGCATCGGTCTTTTAAACATGTTTTCAAGTTGTGTGAGTGGGCGACGAGTCATCAGATTATAAAATTGCACAGTCACGATGAGATTGTGTTAGGTCCTAGTTTTCTGTGCGAGTGAGTGGGCTGGGAATTTTAAAATGTAAATCCCGCAATCGTGATGTTTTGTGAAAGTTGGGTTGTAAGTTAGCAATTGAGCGGGTTAAGAATGATTTAGTTTGTCACTCACTCGCTGAGAATTAAATTTATAAAAAATTGGACCAGCGAGTCCGTGATGACTTAAAACCTTGTGTATCACACAGTCGCTTTAAAGTTATGTTGTCCACTTCATGCTTTGCGACCGAGTGAGCCTTGTTAAAAAATGAAGTAGTCGCATACCCGCATTAGGTTTTATGTTTGTCTTTCAAGTCAGTGACTCTGCAATGAAGTCAAGTTCTAGAGGTCACCCACTCACTTAGGTTCAAACTCACTTGTATTTTGCAGTGTGAGTACGCAGTAAATGCATGCATAAAGTAATAATTTGAAGGTTCACCGCTCAGTCGCAGAGGCATTCTTCAAAATTCTAAAAGATGTGCGACTGAGAAACTGTGGGACCATTCATCACCTCACTCACTCGCTGATGTTTTGAGGTGATAAAAAATGAACTTGCGAGTGTGCGATAAGTTAAAGGAAGAAAGAAATCACTTACTCGCCCATCAACAAAGATAGAAGGAAAAAGGTTAGAGATTGTGCGATTAAAGAAAGAAGGTTGATAGTCGCGCACTCATAGTCAATAATAAGGTTAAGTTTTCAAGCTCACGAGTTCATGACTAGGCAAAGAACAAAAGCCATTGCTCACTCGCTAAGTGATTGTAAGCTAGAGTGTTTTGCAGCACGAGTGAGCGACCAGATAAAGTATATGATAAAAAAAAATGAACGTCGCTCACTCGCTCAGATCCAAAAGTAATAGTTTGAAAGCTAGGGAGTGTACGATTATGGAATGAATAAAAGGTAAATGGATACTCACTTAGTCACCAAGATTTAGATGATGTTAAATATTGAGCAGTGAATGTGCGACTGGTTGAAGAAAAGGTAATATCGCTCACTCGCATGAACCCAAAAGCAAAATGTAGAAAGATAGCGAGTATGTGACTGTCAAATGATGAAGTGCAGATTAGGTCATCACTCACTCACAAAAGATGAAAGAAAAGGTAAAGATAGATGGCGAGTCTGCGACTGTTAAAATAAAGGGTTACATCACTCACTCACAAGAACCTTTCCAAATATGAGTAAAGTGCAGTGGGTTGGCGTTCGATTGACAAATGGCTAGTTTCAGACTGACGAGTGCCAGAGGGGAGAAATGTGTACATTCTCTTCCAGCTAGGATCAAATAGTGTGAGTTGATGGAAACATTAATGATAGAATGAATTCTTCATGATAGTGCAAGTGCAATAATTTGGCATTCAAGTGGACAAGACGCAGGCTTTAAAGGCTATACGTGTAAATGATTGAGTTTGATTCTATACAGCTCTCATTTTTGCATTATGATATTTTCTGCGAAGAGTAAAAAATCTTATTAGTCTGGAGAATTTTATTTGAGACAATAAAATTCAAAGAAGAAGGATGAGTCAAGATATTGTTCCCACTACCTCACAAGGGTTTGGGAAGAAGAAGGAAGTCACACTAAAGAAGTATACAGAAGAATTTGCCGAGTTTCTGCCTGGAACTCTGAATAGAAACAGTGCAAACTGGGAGGAATGGAGCGATAGATGGTCTCAATGCAGAAAATCCGGTAACCCTAGATTATTCTGGTAGTACTTTGTTTCATTATTTTTGGAATAATAGGGTTAATCCAGTTCCAATTTGTAATCCATGGGATTTGAATATGGCTAAATTAATTGTGCCTGATGTTTATATTGATATTGGTCTTATTAAGGAATTAGCAAAAAACTATTGTCCAATAGCTAGGGTAATCAGGAAAAAGAATAAAGAAACCCTAGTATCCATAGACAGAAGGTTAGTGGAAGAAGTATTTGGAATTACTGGTGCACTTTGCACAGATATTGATTTAAAGAAAATTAAAGTTGATTACGTCAAAAGAGAGCATTTGATTAAGAAGTATGAAATGCGTAAATTTATGCCCAGAGTAGATAGGCATCTAGTAAAGATTCTAGATAATTTCAAGCCACCTTTTGACTTGTCCATGTTTCATCATTATGTAAAATGCATAGTCTATGGTTTGAGTAGGGTTCTAGGCTTTGATGGGGATTCTACAATATCTCAAGAGATACTTATGATGGCAATGAACATCTAGCACCCAGAGGTCAACACTGATTATGACTATGTTGGCTACATAGTTGATGCTATCCATGCTGCATTATTAGAGATACAGTCAGATAATCCAACACCCACTTTCAAACATTACTCTCATCTAATGTACATGATTTTATATTATAAGAGAGCATCAATGGATAAAGAGTTGAGGTGTTTGTATCAGAGTATGGTGTAGAGGCACCAGTTAAAACATGGACTCAAGTGTGGGATAGTTCATCCATCAATTCATCATTTGTATGTTTTTGCAACTGGATTGTGGATCCAATTTTCAATCTGTTAGGAATAGACAGGCACAGGCTTCCGTATGAGGTTAGAAAATTTTTGAGACCTTGGGAGTATGTCCCAAATTGGCCCATCTCTCACAATTGGGCTGATTTCTTCATTTTTTATTACATAACTAATATCAAAGTATATGGTTGCACTCAGCCTCCTCACATTCTTTCTAAATTTGTTCCTCCCGAGATTTCTTTCTTAGAGTTTGTATGGCAAATTACTTGGTTAGATAAGGAATTTCTAGAGGGGCACAAGAAGGGAACCTTTATCCCAAGATTATGGGTGGGTTTTTATTTCTCCATTGGGAAGAAAATGTTTGATGTAATAAATGATTTCTTAAAGCAATATAGAATGTCTACAGCAATTGCAAGATTCTGTGATCCTGAGAATTTTGTGCAGACAGCCCTAAAAAGGATGACTCCTTGGAAAAAGATTAGAGACCATGAGCCATTGGATGATGAGGATGTTGTGAGGAAAAAATTGAATAAATAGGAAGTTTAGGATAGGAGAAGGAAGTGGAACGACCTCTTAAGAGAAGAATCCGAATGGAAAGAATCAGATAACTCATTCTCTAGTTTTTTCCCCAATCTCCCATATTTCTAGAGGATAGAGAAAATGCTAAAGTCCTATGAAACCTTAATGTCACAAGTGCCCCAATTTAGTGTTGAAGATGCACAATCTAAAGGGTCCCCTATTCTAATTGCACTACATGATCAAGAGCACCAAGAAAAATAGAAGAACGAGCATAAAATGGTGCAAGATAGAAAAAGCATGGTGAAAGCCATCATATTAGAGCATGGTAAATACTTTAGAAAATTGAGAAAGCAACTAAAGAAGGAGCTAGAGGCTGAGGGTCAAGGAGACAATCAAATGGTTTTTTTTGAAAAAGATGATGAGAGGGTCATGATGGAAAATGAATTCATGAGGGATGATGAGTTCATAAAGTCTCAAGAGTTCAAAACTTTCTTGGTTAAATTGAAGTAGAAGAACTTGAGACAAGAGATAACTGTAGAAGAAGAAGATGTAGATAAAAATGAGCAAATTGTACAAACACTTCAAGATTATGACCCTGAGACTGAACAAATTACTGTGGAACAAGCCAAGTTGCTGCTACAGAATAGTGGTGTGATGGTGATGCCTGGTTGGGACTTACAATCCACCTTTATTATTGATAAGATTAGGAGACGGGAAGATCCTTTGCTTAAAATAGAATTTGAAATGGATGAAGTTTTAAAAGGTTCAGGATTTGATCCTAAATCCAAAACCCTAGCAATATGGTCATTAGCTCTTGTGACATAGAAACCCTTAGTCATGACTATCAAAGAGGAAAAAAGGGCAGACAGGATGATATGGAATCTGCAAAATACTTCAGATACTGAGATAGCTCAATTAATGACACAGGTTTCATTTATGAACTTGGAAAAAGTTGATGACCTATCAGAGAGGTATGAGACAACTTTTGGCCAAATGATATCCCTGGAAAAGAAACATGAAGAAGTGGGGGTCCCGAACAAGACACTAGAAGAAGAGAATGCCAGACTAAAAGGAGAATTAAAAGAAAGTAAAAGGGAAAAAAACTCCAATCCTTGAGGAGGTAGCCAAAGTTGTGACAGATGTTGTCAAAGGAGTTAAGGAAGATTCTTCATTGGCAGAAACATAATCAAAAGATGTATCATAGAAACAGGGCATGAATGCTGTGTCTGTCATGTTACTCATATTGCAGCACAGAATTGAAGTCTTGAAACAAAAAACTGACATAGTATATACCCTATATGGATCATTATAAGAAGCCTCAAAGATAGCTACAAAAGCTATGGTTTTCTTAGAGCCTACATTCAAACTATGGTCAGGGAAGGAAAGAGTTTTGGATAAACTCAAAATGGCTATATTGTATAGTGATGACTTCCCAAATAAAGTAATAGACACTATTGATATGGTCAGTAAGTTAAATGATACTTTTGCCTTTTTTAATGGCAAATCTAATCTGATAAACAATAAGTTACAACAGTTTGGTGATCAATGTCCATCATTGATCCCAAAAATTTATGAGAAAACAGGGGTTTTGAAAGCACAATCAGATTGGGAATCTGGTTTTGATGCTATACTAGGAAATTAGGATATAACGCAACACTTAGAAAAGGACATGAATGCAGAATATTGTAATGAACTGATCGATAGCCTTTTCAAAGTTGAAAGAGATATGGCCAAATTTGTGTCTGAGCCCAGAACTGCCATGGATGCCAGGTGGGTGGAAGCTTTTGCTAAGCTGGAAGAAGAAAAGGCTTTTGATTGGCCCACCACCAAAGAAGTAAATAGGTGGGAGGCAAAGCTGAAAGGATGAAAAAGATATTGTTAACAACAAAAATGAGCCTTGTTCAGGCTTTGCAAATAACCTGCCACCCGTGTTTGGTTACAAAATTTTGTCTCTAGTTTGTTGTAAAGTTGTTGCAAAAGGATTTTTGTAAAATTTCCCAGTGTGTTGGTAGCTTGTTGCATCCTTATGTTATAAAAGGATTTCAAGACTACTAGGAAAGGGATAGCCATTTCATTTTAAGAGAATACCAATATAATTGTAAATCTTGGTTTGAGACTAATATAGCAGGTCTTTTGGAGAAATAGTTGTTCAATGTAGCAAGTGATTATGACTTTTGAATAAAATCCAGTTCACAATTTCTGAAGCATATAATGACTATTGTGTCTTCATTTTAGTGTTTTGAATTTTGTTTAAATTGAATATTTTAGGAATGTTCAATTTATATATATGTTAGGCAGATTATGAAATACTTATAGGGTTCTTTTAAGGAGAGAATAAGAAAATGCCTTAGAAATGTTTCAATAAAATTCAGGGTATAAAATGAATTTGATGGATTAACTTGATTAAGTGTACTAAGATAGATGTACAAGGTATATGTATGTTTGTGTCAGATGCTGTAATTTCCTTAAGTCTTGTCCATAATCAGGTTGGTTAAAATTGTTCATAAATGACTCCGTGCCCTAGGATTGAGCACTGGTCTATTTTTCATTTAATCAAATGACTATCATTATTAAAATCAATCTTTACTTTCAGTCTGATCTATTTTTAGTAAAAGTTACAATGATCAATTCCTGTAATTTCATCCACAACATATTAGAATAATTCAGTGATTTCATTATTCTAAGTTTAAAGGGTAATCCTTCCCGAGTCAGTGGAGCTCAAAGTGCAATAGGTTTCAAAAACTTGTTTTTGCTGTTCTTATCTGTGCTTGGTTAGTGTCAGGGATAAATAGAGTGAACCCTCTGAGGAATATTTTCACATCAGCAAGAAAAAGAACCAATAGAAAATGGTGACTCTACTAGGGACTTTTATCATGGAATGCGTGAAAGGTTAGTCTGACAACAACATTCCATAATATAGATACTTTGAATTCCAGTTTATGAAATCACATGTTGTGTATTTGCATTTTATATATCCTCAAATATCATTGTCAAAGTGAATCTTATTTTATTCCCAAATATTTGGGTGGCGACTCTGGTTATTGGTTATAGTATTTCCAAGGGGAGTACTAGCAGATTAAGTGTGTGAAAATTCATTTTGAATATAATGAGGAATACAAAATCAAACACAAAGAATCACTCTCAGGTAACATTAGAAAGTGATAGTTCCAAAAATTCCAGAAGAAACCACTCAAGAAAAGGGGAATCCTTTAATAATACTTCCTGGAAGCCTAGGTCAGTAGGCCTAAGCCAATCATTAGATACTATTCTTGAGAAATAGATTAATAAACCTTTGAACACTGAATCTGACACAACTCGTTATTTTGAGGACATATTCAACCCTAGACAAAAACATATGTTTCAAGAAAAGGGGGAAACATCCTCCTAATTTGAGAATGTTCCCTATGAGAGGGTTGAAGAGCAAAAGGGAGAAAACCCAATGAATGTTTATGATTCTTCTAGTTCTGATATTGAGGAAGTCCTCAGAGATAATAACCTTTTGAGGAGGGAATTGGATGAACTATTACTTATCAAGCAAAGGAATGATGAAGCTAGAGAAGAAGAGGTTATAAATGCTATTAATGAAAGGGAAAAATTAAAAAAGTGAGTTGCTCAGTTGACAGCTCAGGGTGCAAAAGAAGGATTTTATGGTTTGAATAAGGAGCTTTTTGGAGATGTAGATACCTTGAGAAAAGAATGCCATGAAACAAAACATTTTCTTAAGAAGGGTGAACCCAAGGATGCAGATCCTATAGTGAGACAAGTTGTTAACTCTGAGAGTCAGAAATCCCCAAAGCCTCAGACAGTTACACAAAATGTATCAGCAACTAATGTTAGACAAACAAATGTTGACAAAGGGAAACAAAAGATCACTGGCGTTAACTTTTACCAACCTAAAATTGAAGAGGGTGTGTCTCAAGATATATTTTCACTTAATATGGAATTAGAAAGGGCGAGAAAGGCCAAAGATGACATTGCAAAATAGCTAGAAAAAGTTGAGTTGGAAGTTGTTGCTGCAGAAATGAAGAAAAGGATTGCCTTCTTAAATTCCATGACCAATCCCAATGTGACAAATAATGCTACTAACCAAACCATCCCTATATTCAATTCTAATGTTCATACCAATAATTCCAATACAAATATCCAGACACATAGTGCAACCCAAGGGGTTGTATCATAATCAGGAGTAAGTGGGCCTACTAGAAATATTGGCCTCCACAATATGGGCATTGGTTAAAACATTAACAGTGTTACCCAAAATGTTGGTCAAAATATGGGTTCAAATTTTCAAAGAAGACCTATTCATCTAGAGAGATATAGACAGTTGTTCTTTGATGGGATCCCTAGCCAACCAAACCTTATTCCTAATGAGGTTAGAGATAAGATTCCTAAGTTTAGTGGTAATAATGCCATAACTGGTGAAGAACATCTGAAAGTGTTCTTGGATATAATGAATGATTATGAGATTGGAGATGAGGATGTTGTAATGAAATTATTTGTGCAATCCTTGACTGAGGATGCAAGATATTGGTACCGAGGTTTGCCTGGTCATAGTATTTATTCTTGGGATGAATTTGTTAGAAGTTTCAAAGAGCAATATGGTGACAAGATAAATTCTGGTTTTATGTTGAATGAATTCAACAGCCTAAAAAAATTCACTAATGAAGGCATTGCTGAATTTAATGTAAGATTTCAGAAGGCTATGTACAAGTTGTTTCAAGTATTAAGAATGGATGAAAATGTGTGTGTTACTCCCTATTGTAATTCTTTGGATGGAAAAATAGCTTATCTTCTAAGGGACAAAGACCCTCAAACCATGAGAGAAGCATATAAGTTGGCTATAAACATAGAAAGAAATAGAAGGGCTTCTGGCAAGCTTGGTAAACGGGATGACAATAGGCTTTGGAAAGAACCAAAAATGTAGCCTAACAAGAGCCCCAAGGAAGAAGATAAAATGGATACATTGGTAACTATGGTGAAAGATATTGTTGCCAAGGTAGACAAGAATGTAAAAGGATTTCAAAATAATAGCCCACAGTACCAAAGGTAGGATAAACCTTATAGACTTCAAGATTTGCCTTATAAGACTTAGTGGAAGGATGGGAAACCTATGTCAGAAGAACATAATGATCCCAAGAACAAGGAGATTCTTGATCCATTAAAAAATAATAGTGCCCATAATGTGGAAAATGCTCCTTGGTGCATAGCCTACAATATGCCTCATTCCCCATATCAATGTGCAGTAGCTCAGGGCTTGTTGGATCAACATGAAAACATTGGAACACAAGAAAATCAAAGCAAGAAGAAACTTGCAGTAAATATGTGTGCACTTACTATTGAAGATGATAATGGTAGTTTAGAACAATAATCAAAAGAAGAGATCCCAATTGCAATGAAAAATACAAGCACTAAGGTAGAGCATTTTCAATTTGGGATGCCTAATGAAGAAGAGATAAGATTTTTAACCATTGCTGCTGTAACACAAGCAAGAAGATCATACCAGCTTAGGAATAGAAAAATTGATCAAGATGGGAAACAATTTGACTTGCCTGTTATTACAGAAGTTATAAGTGAAGAAGTTACACAAGATGAATTGAAATATACTTTGGTTAAAGGAAACAAAGTCACCCCTACTCATGACTGCCAAACACGGTAGTTGAAAGAAAGTAAAGGTAAAGTGTCTCCTGATAATAACATAAATCTCCCAACTTTTAATATGAATCAAGCTTTATCCCAGATGAAAGTTTCTGTTCCTTTGCTTGAAATGTTTAAAATTAAGGAACACCGGGAGGCAGCATTTTCACTACTTTTTGATTTACCTGTTGTGCCTGAGAATGTTGTTTTGAAAGATTTATTGAAAAGTTAGCATGAAGAAAAGGATAGGGTCCCAATTTGTTTAGGGAATATAGTCATTCAAGAGCCAGATCAGATTGATCCTTTTTATGTTACATTTCTCACAAACAATATGTTGCTAAAGAATTGTATGATGGATTCAGGAGCTGTTGCTAATGCAATGACTTACACTCTTATGAAGAAATTGGGTTTAGATGTGGATACTACTTGTGGAAAATGCTATTCCATGGAAAATAGAGAAGTACTTGTAATAGGAACTTTGCAAGGATTAGAGGTGAAAATTGCTACTTACCCTGAAGTCACTTTTAAGATAGATGTTGTGGTTGTAGATTCACCACCCCATTATGGTATGCTCTTATCAAGACAATGTGTTGCAGCCATTGGAGGACTTGTACAATTGGATTTATCTTTTTCTACCATTTATATTAATGGAAAAGAAGCCAAATTGCTAAGGGAACCTAGATCTCATATCTATGTTGAAAAGGTTCAGCCTAGTATGTTAAATTGTTTTGTGGATGTGGATATAAACAATTTCAAAGTGGAAGAAATTCAGCCACAAATGAAAAATACAGATCCCATCATAGAAGAATTGAAGTTGTAGTAGCAAGGGCTCTGGCAGATGTATTTTGACGGAGCATGCTCAAAAGAGGGGTAAGGGGCTGGTGTTTTATTTGTCTCTCCTTTAGGTATTACTTTCAAATATTCATTCCTACTATCATTTCGATGTACAAATAACACCGTTGAGTATAAAGCATTATTGTTGGGATTAGAAATAGCAATGAAGCATGGCATCAAATTATTGTGAGTTTTTGGTGATTTAGAGTTATCTATTTCCCAAATTAGAGCAAAATATACTGCCAAAAATGATAAGTTGAAACAATATAAGCATGCTGTATGGGATAGTATTGAGTTTTTTGATGAATTTTCCATTAAATGGATAGAGAGATCTAAGAATATCATGGCAGATTTTCTTGCTAATATAGCTTTGAAAAATGATGATTTAACACTAACTGGGATATCTATTGTGGAAACTAAGACTAGGCTTGCAATCCCTGATAATATATATAATTCACAAGTTTTTGAGAGTGATGAGGACATTCTCAACTTCATTCAATGTGTGGATAATTATGATAGTTAGGTTATTGATTTTAATAATCTGATAGAAATCATTGATGGGAAAGAAACTATTTTTGGTAATGAAATTCTGCAATTACAAACAAATGAAATCC
>MU228040.1:687967-707115 GCA_018584345.1 Thuja plicata
TCTTCCATCAACAAAATTTATTCTTGCACTACCACATACCTTTTCTTCTGTGTCATTCAATGGCTTTAGCTTATGTCACATTCCATCCTTTGTCACAGAATAGGTATTCGCACGACCATCATGTACATCACATCTGTCAAACTACCATGGTCTACCCAACAACATATGACATGCATCCATAGATATGATATCACACAATACCTCATCATGGTATCTGCCAATCTTGAACTTCACGAGGCATTGTTCATTGACCATGACCTTGTGGTCATCTTGTACCTAGGCAATCCGATATGGATGTGGACGTTTCTGTCTCTTGAGCTTCAAATTTGTCACCATCTCTTCTGACACCAAATTGTTAGTGCTTCCACTATCAATAATCACATCACAACACTTGCCCTCACACTTGCACCTAGTGTGAAACAGGATCCTCCTTTGTTCAGGTTCATTCTCACCACTCAACAGGACTCTTTTGTTAATTAGTGTTTCTCCTCTTTTAGCATCTTCAGAATGTGACGATCTGGCATCTTCATCTACATGTTCAACTCTGGCCTAGCCTTCATTTCTCGTATTTGTTCTTCCTTGGCACTGAGGACATTCAAATGCCCTATGACCTTCTTCTCCATAGTGAAAACGTGTTCCATGGAAGCCTTCTCTTCCAGATCCTTGTCCTCATCCTCTTCCTCTCTGATCTCTATTATTCTGATCTTGGAAATGATTGGAATTGTTTCCTCGCTGATTCTGACAGTTACTGGCCTCATCCTTCTTTTTCAAATTTTCATTTCAGCCACCATATGACCATCCACTAGATCTTCCACCACGACCTCTTCCATTTTGCCTGCTCTCAAACTTCTTGTTCATCTTTTCTTCTACTTTCAAGGAAAACTGGTATGCCTCCTCAATACTGTTCATTCAAACTAGATTCAACTCCTCCTGAATGATCGGCCTCAACCCATTAAGGTAATGGGAAACTTTCTCCTTGTCAGCTTCTGCATGGCCTGTTCGGATGAGGATTTGATAGAACTCCTCCGTATACTCTTGGACAGATTTTCCTGCTTGCTTCAAACTTTGCATTTTCTTCAGTAGGTCAAGCTCATAATCAACAGGAATGAACTGTCACTTCAACTTATCCACCATCCGATCCTATCTTGTGATTTTATCCTTTCCTCTTCGATTTCGCTCCAATTGGATCTCCTGCCACCAGGTCTTTGCATGACCCTTCAGTCTAGCCTTTGCAAACTTGACGCGATCAGGATCCTCAATATCTTCATACTCAAAATATTCTTCACATTCATTGATCTAGTCAATCAACTCCTCTGGGTTAAGATTCCCTGAAAATGTAGGAACCTCAATTTTAGGTCTTTTCCCAATCTTGGAAATGGCTCAGAAAATCCTTTCTTCTTCTGGATTTAAAACTTCAACTTCTTCTTGATCATCATTTCCTTCTTCGACTTCATCCTCACTTTCATTTCTAACATTAAGATTCATTCCTCTGCAAATCTCTTCTTGCAATGTTCGCACTTGTCTCTGGAGCTCTCTAACCTCATGTGTCACAATGCCAGCTCTTCCGCCACATTCCCTTTGTGGAGGCATTTTCATGATGCACACTGAAACCTTAACCAGGGTCCTGGTGCAAACTGCCTCACAGACGGTGATCTGCTTACACACTCAGGAACTTATCACTCTGATACCACTTGATGAAGGGTGCTCCCCTTAATGCCACAAACACATAATAGAAACAGAGAAGCAACAACAATTTACAAGAACAGAAAATGGGCTTCGTATTATCTCCACAAATGTGGAATTAAAAACTTTTAGAATTACAATATACAAAGCCACATGGGCATTCCCGTCACAATATTTTGTAGGACAAAACCTCGAATTATTACCCAGATCTACCCAGAACTGCCCTAGACAACACTACGGGCCTTCTTTATATAGGCAATTTCCACCACCCGAGAAGGTTCCAGAAATATAGCCATTAAGGCCGACTACACTTAGCATTTAATTATTTTTCACTTTTATTATAAAAGGGTCAGCTTTAAATATTTACAAAACATGAGATTAGGTATCCCAACTTCGGGAAGCCATAACTTTTGAACCGTAGCTCCGTTTGGCTATTATAACCACTTTTCAGAAAGGGGAGATCGCGATCTATAGTGCCTAATTCGTGAAGCGCTAGTCAGGTAGGGGTTCAACCTTGATCCGGAGGCTCTAAGGTCCTGAAAATTGAGCTCAAAGATTTTGCACCCTAAAATCTCAACAGTAAATCCTTAATAACTTTGCCAATATAGATGATCTAGCAATGAAATTCAACTGGCATTCTTATATGACTAAGATGAACCTTCACCTGTAAAATTAGAACATTCTGAGTTCAAACGACCAACTTACCAAAAATAGTAAGTTTCCAAAAATAGCATCTTTGTACAAAATAGCCCTTATTGAATAGAAAAACACAAATTTTTGTTTGATGCAAGATTGCCCTTACACCTAGGATGCTCCTGCATCACACCTTTTGACTTGTCCCTATTTCATCATTATGTAAAATGCATAGTCTATGGTTTGAGTAGGGTTCTAGGCTTTGATGGGGATTCTATAGTATCTCAAGAGATACTTATGATGGAAATGAACATCCAGCACCCAGAGGTCAACACTGATTATGACTATGTTGGCTACATAGTTGATGCTATCCATGTTGCATTATTAGAGATACATTCAGATAATCCAACACCCACTTTCAAACATTACTCTCATCTAATGTACATGATTTTATATTATAACAGAGCATCAATGGATAAAGATCTTGAGGTGTTTGTATCAGATTATGGTGTAGAGGCACCAGTCCAAAGATGGACTCAAGTGTGGGATAGTTCATCCATCAATTCATCATTTGTATGTTTTTGCACCTGGATTGTGGATCCAATTTTCAATCTGTTAGGAACAGACAGACACAGGCTTCCGTATGAGGTTAGAAAATTTCAAAGACCTTGGGAGTATGTCCCAAATTGGCCCATCTCTCACAATTGGGCTGATTTCTTCTTTTTTGATTATATAACTATCATCAGAGTATATGGTTGCACTCATCCTCCTCACATTCTTCGTAAATTTGATCCTCCCAGGATTGCTTTCTTAGAGTTTGTATGGTAAACTACTTGGTTAGATAAGGAATTTCTAGAGGGGCACAAAAAGGGAACCTTTATCCCCAGATTATGGGTGGGTTTTGATTTCTCCATTGGGAAGAAAATGTTTGATGTAATAAATGATTTCTTAAAGAAATATAGAATTTCTACAACAATTGCCAGATTCTGTGATCCTGAGAATTTTTTGCAGACAACCCTAAAAAGGATGATTCCTTGGCAAAAGATTAGAGACCATGAGCCATTGCATGATGAGGATTTTGTGAGGAACAAATTGAATAAATAGGAAGTTTGGGATAGGAGAAGGAAGTGGAATGACCTCTTAAGAGCATAATCTAAATGGAAAGAATCAGATAACTCATTCTCTAGTTTTTTCCCTGATCTCCCATATTTCTTGAGGATAGAGAAAATGCTAAAGTCCTATGAAACCTTAATGTCACAAGTGCCCCAATTTAGTGCTGAAGATGCACAATCTAAAGGGTCCCATTTTCTAATTTCACTACATGATCAAGAGCACCAAGAAAAATAGAAGAAAGAGCATAAAATGGTGCAAGATAGAAAAAGCATGGAAAAAGCCATGATATCAGAGCATGGTAAATACTTTAGAAAATTGAGAAAGCAACTGCAGAAGGAGCCAGAGGTTGAGGGTCAAGGAGACAATCATATGGTTTTGTTCAAAAAAGATGATGAGAGGGTCATGATGGAAAATGAATTCATGAGGGATGATGAGTTCATAAAGTCTCAAGAGTTCAAACCTTTCTTGGTTAAATTGAAACAGAAGAACTTGAGACAAGAGATAACTGTAGAAGAAGATGGTGTAGATAAAAATGAGCAAATTGTTCCAACACTTCAAGATTATGACCCCGAGACTGAACAAATTACTATGGAACAAGCCAGGTTGCTGTTACAAAATAGTGGTGTGATGCCTATGCCTAGTTGGGACTTAGAATCCACCTTTATTATTGATCAGATTAGGAGGTAGGAAGATCCTTTGCTTAAAATAGAATTTGAAATGGATGAAGTTTTAAAAGGATCGCGATTTGATCCTAAATCCAAAACCCTAGCAATATGGTCATTAGCTCCTCCCACACAAAAACCCTTGGTCATGACTATCAGAGAGGAAAAAAGGGCAGATAGGATGATATGGAATCTACAAAATACTTCAGATACTCAGATAGCTCAGTTAATGACACAGTTTTCATTTATGAACTTGGCAAAAGTTGATGACCTATCAAAGAGGTATGAGACAACTTTTGGGCAAATGATGGCCCTAGCAAAGAAACATGAAGAAGTGGTGGTCAAAAACCACACACTAGAAGAAAAGAATGCCAGACTAAAAGAAGAATTAAAAGAAAGTAAAAGGGAAAAAACTCCAATCCTTGAGGAGGAAGCCAAAGTTGTGACAGATGTTGTCAAAGGAGTTAAGGAAGATTCTGCATTGGCAGAAACACAATCAAAAGATGTATCACAGGAATAGGGCACGAATGTTTTGTCGGTCATGTTACTCATATTGTAGCATAGAATTGAAGTCTTGAAACAAAAAAATGACATAGTATATACCCTATATGGATCATTACAAGAAGCCTCAAAGATAGTTGCAGAAGCTATGCTTTTCTTAGAGCCTGCATTCAAACTATGGTCAAGGAAGGAAAGAGTTTTGGATAAACTCAAAATGGCTATGTTGTATAGTGATGAATTCCTAGATAAAGTAATAGACACTATTGATATGGTCAGTAAGTTAAATGATACTTTTGCCTTTTTTAATGACAAATCTGATCTGATAAACAGTAATTTGCAACTGTTTGGTGATCAATGTCCATCATTGATCCCAAAAATTTATGAGGAAACAGGGTTTTTAAAGCACAATCAGATTGGGAATTTGGTTTTGATGCTATACTAGGAAATCTGGATATAAAGAAACACTTAGAAAAGGACACAAATGCAGAATATTGCAATGAACTGATCGATAGCCTTTTCAAAGTTGAAATAGATATGGCCAAATTTGTGTTTGAGGCTAGAACTGCCATGGATGCCAGGTGGGTGGAAGATGTTGCTAAGCTGGAAGAAGAAAAGGCTTTTGATTGGCCCACCGCCAAAGAAGTAAACAGGTGGGAGGAAAATCTAAAAGGATGAAAAAGATATTGTTAACAACAAAAATGAACCTTGTTTAGGCTTTTCAAATAAGCTGGCACCCATGTTCGGTTACAAAATTTTGTCTCTAGTTTGTTGCAAAAGGATTTTTGTAAACTTTCCTAGTGTGTCGGTAGCTTGTTGCATCCTTATGTTATAAAAGGATTCCAAGACTACTGGGAAAGGGATAGCCATTTCATTTTGAGAGAATACCAATATAATTTTAAATCTTGGTTTGAGACCAATATAGGTCTTTTGGAGAAATATTTGTTCAATGTAGAAAGTGATTATGAATTTTGAATAGAATCTAGTTCACAGTTTCTGAAGCATATAATGAGTATTGTGTCTTCATTTTAGTGTTTTGAATTTTGTTTAAATTGAATGTTTTAGGAATGTTCAATTTATATATCTGTCAAGCAGATTATGAAATATTTCTAGGGTTCTTTTAAGGAGAGAATAAGAAAATGCATTAGGAATGTTTCAATAAAATTCAGGGTATAAAATGAATTTGATGGATTAACTTGATTAAATGTACTGAGATAGATGTACAAGGTATATCTATGTTTGTGTCAGATGCTGTAATTTCCTTAAGTCTTGTCCATAATCAGGTTGGTTAAAATTGTTCATAAATGACTCCATGCCCTAGGATTGAGCACTGGTCTATTTTCATTTCATCAAATGACTATCATTATTAAAATCAATTTTTACTTTTCGTCTGGTTTGTTTTTAGTAAAAGTTACAGTGATCAATTCCTGTAATTTCATCCACAACAAATTAGAATAATTCAGTGATTTCATTATTCTATGTTTAAAGGGTAATCCTGCCCGAGTCAGTGGAGCTCAAAGTGTAGGAGGTTTCAAAACCTTGTTTCTGTTGTTCTACTCTATGCTTGGTCAGTGTCAAGGATAAATAGAGTGAACCCTCTGAGGAATATTTTCACATCAGCAAGAAAAATAACCAACAACACCCTTATCTCAGATTACCAAGTGATGAAGAGAAAATATCCCTCACTATAGCAACAATAAATCAAGCTAGGAGTGCATACAATCTAAGAAAGAAAATAGTTGAGTCTGCTCAAGGTAAAATTTCCCAAGTTTTCATTAAAGAAGGCACCCCACAAAGTACTTCAAAATCTCATGACAAGGGTAACAAAGGAAATAAATCTTGAAAGCAAGAAGAATCTTCTTCTAATCAAAAGAGAAAGAAGAAACAAAACAAGAAAAAGTGGCTATTGGAAAAGCCATGAAAGGTAAAAACATAGGTGATTCATCTTCAGAATTGCCTATGTTTGACATGAAACACACTCTCACACAAATGAAAGTTTCAGTCCCACTCATGGTGATTCTAAATATAAAAGAGCATAAAGAAGTTGCACTTGTAGTTTTGAGAGGGATAGATGATATCCCTAAGTCTAAACGAGAAGAGGTATCCTTGGCTATGAAAAGTGATAAAAGAGAGATTCCATCTTTCAACAAAAAGGAAAAAACAAGTAAAAGGATTAGAAAAAAGTAAATTTTCTAACATGTCGATTGGTAATGTGATTACTCATGAACCACTCTTAGTGGATCCTTTCTATGTTACCTTAATGGTAAATCATTTTCTAGTCAAGAATTGCATGATAGACTCTGGTGTTGCAGCTACTGTAATGCCTTATCATGTCATGAAAGAATTAGGCCTTCAAGTCACTACTCATACTAGAGGTTGTTATACAATGCATAATAGAGAGGTTCTTGTGATAGGAACACTAAAGGACATTGAAGTCAAGATTTCTGCATTCCCTGAATCTACCTACAAAATGGATATATTTTTTATAGATAAAAAACCTCATGATGGTATGCTTCTATCAAGATAGTGGGCAGTAGCAGGGGGTGGAAGACTGTAGCTAGATTTATCTTATGCAAAAATTCTAGTAAATTGTTTTGAGGTCAATTTTTATAGAGATCCTTCTTCACCTATCATGCTGGAGATGGTTATGCCTGACCAACTAAAGTTTTGTATAGAAATTGATATGGAAAACTTTGTTGTTAAGGATATTAAGCCACAAACGATAAATACTAATCCAATTGTTGATGAATTGTTATTGCAACAAGGTGGGTTGTGGAAAATTTACTTTGATGGAGGATGCTCCAAGGAAGGATTTGGAGCTTGTGTTCTATTAATTTCCCCATTAGGTATTACTTTCAAATATTCCTTCTTACTAGCTTTTCATTTTATAAATAATATAACTGAGTATGAAGCCTTAATATTGGGAATGGATATTTCCATTAAGCATGGTATTAAATATTTGAAAATTCATGGAGATTCCCTATTAATCATAGCTCAGATAAGGTCTCAATATGCTACCAAAGATGACAAACTGAAGTTGTATAAGTATGCAGTCTAGGATAGGATAGAATATTTTGATGCGTTTAATATTCTTTGGGTAGAAAGATCCAATAATATCATGGCATATTTTTTAGCAAATGTTTCTGTGAAGAATGATGATATCACTCTTTTTGGAATTTTCGTGGTTGAGGTTAACAATAGGCCTGCGGTGACAACATTCATAAATGACAAGTTTTTGAGGATGATGAAGATATCCTCAAATTTATTGAATGTGTGGATCACTATGATGGCCATAAAATTGAGTGTGATGCTTTGGTTGCACTTGTAAATGGAAAAGAGTACATTTTTGACATTGAGATTATCTAGTTAACATCTAACCATATTCCAAAGGGGTTAGTGGAACTGGTAGGTATGTTCAACATAAATGACAGTTATATGTCTCAAAGGTTGAATGCCAAGCTAGAAGACTTGGAAGAAATAAATTTAGGATTAGAGACATCCCCTCAATTGGTAGATATTTTAAAAAGGCTAGATAGAAATGTGAGGCTGAATTTTATAAAGATGTTGAAAAAGTAAAAACATGTATTTTCCTAGTCTTATGAGGATCTGAAATCTTATAGGGAAGACTTGTTTAAACATGATATTTCTTTAAAGGAGGATATCAAACCACTCAGACAAAAATAGAGGCTTATCAATCCATCATTGGAAACTAAAATCAAAATAGAGATGATGAAACTAAGAGATGCTGGTGTTATTCAACCAATTAGACATTCATCATTGGTATCAAACTTGGTCCCTATGAGAAAGAAAATTGGGTATATTAGGTTATGTGTTGATTTTAGAAAATTGAATGTTGCCTCACTAAAAGATAACTATGGATTTCCCAATATGGAAGCCATGTTGCAAAAAGTGACTAGATGTGACCTAATTTCTATGATGAATGGATTTTCTAGGTATAACCAGGTATTGGTCAAGGAGTGTGAAAAATTCAAGATTGCATTTACTACTCCTTGAGAAACATTTTTATATGCTTGCATGCCATTTGGTTTGAATAATTCTAGCGCAACATTTCAAAGGGAAATAGATGTGGCTTTCAAAGATCTTATAAATGTTCTTATGGTAGTATATCAAAATGATTTGATTGTTTTTTCAAAGAGAGATGAAGATCACTACAATCACTTGAAAAGGGTATTTATTAAAGCCATATAATATGGAGTTTCTTTAAATCCAAAAAAGTGTCAATTTGATGTCACAGAGGGAAAGCTTATAGGGCACATAGTATCAAAGGAAGGAGTAAGGATAGATCTAGAGAGAGTTGAAGCTATCCAAAAAGGTACATGCTCCTAGGAACCTAAAAGGTGGGCACTCATATTTAGGACAAATAAATTTTGTTAGGAGATTCATTGCAAATTTTGTTGAATTGGTTAAACCAATAGTTAAACTTTTGAAAAAGAATGTAAAATTTGAATGCAATCAAGAGGCACAATTAGCATTTGAAATAATAAAGATAGCCATCCAAGAGGCCCTTGTCCTAGTATCTCCTGACTACACTAAACCTTTCTCTTTGTTCACATTTGCATCCTTTCATATTATTGCAAACGTTCTGTTACAGAAAGATGAGGAGGGGTTTGAACACCCTATTTCTTTTTTCAGCAAGTCATTACAGGCAACTGAGCTTAACTATTAATTGATGGAGAAACATGATTATGCCCTATTAAAGGTAGTTAAGGCATTCAAAGCTTACGAAATTTGTGCCAAGATTAATGCATATGTACCCCATGCTGATGTCAAGGACATTCTGGTCCAATGTGAAGTGACTGGGAAAAGGTGCAAATGGATCAACAAAATTCAAGAGTTTGATTTAGAACTCCACATTACCAAACTAGTAAGAGGCTTAGGATTAGCTAAGTTGATGACTATATAAAATCTTGATCTAGTACAAGTAAACAATGTGTATACTTGTGGACAAGTTGTTACAAGTATTGAGATGCAGCCCTGGTATGCTAACATCATGTTTTTTCTTAAAAATGCTAGCTTCCCGGAAGATTTAACTGATAATCAAAGGAGAAGCTTGAGGTTACATGCTCAAAGATATGTCTTATTTCAAGTAGACCTATATTGGAAAAACATGCATGGGATATTGTTGTTGTGCTTAGACAAAGGGAAATCTGAGAATATTCTAAGAGAAATGCATGCTGGGATGTGTGGAGGACACTACTCAGCTAGATCAATATCTCACAAGATCTTAAGGGTTGGTTATTATTGGCCTTGTTTATTCAAAGATGCCCATTCCTTTGTCAGGAAGTGTGAACCCTATCAAAAATTCTCAAATAAGATGAAGTTTTCAGATGCTTTATTGTTAAACCCTATAGTTTTAGATGCTCCTTTTGCTATGCGGGTTATGGACTTTATTGGAGGGTTTGATGAGAAATCAAGTGGGGCACATGGTTGGATTTTCCTAGTAACTGATTATTTTACCACGTGGGTTGAGGAAATTCCAACTAGGAAGGCTACAAGCACAGTGGTGATAGATTTTTTAATGAACAATGTGATTACTAGATTTAGTGTTCCAATCAAGTTAGTGATGGAGAATTCCATATGCTTTAGGTATGATGAGTTTGTTGGTTTCTATTCTAATATGGGAATTGTCATGTCATATTCACCCCCCTACCATCCACAGGACAATGGACAAGAAGAATCAAGTAACAAGAGTATTTTGAAAATTATGAAAAAAGACCTTGGAAAAAAATAAGAGAGCCTAGTATACAAAGTTGAAACTTGCATTGTGGGAAGACCAAATCACTGTAAAGAAGGCAATAGGGAAAACTCCCTTTTAATTAGTATATGGTGTTAAATCTAGAATGCATGTGAATAATTTTCTTCAAGTTTACAAGTTCATCCAAGATGATGAATTAGAGGTTTCTAATCCAATGCAAGAAAGAATGGTGCAGCTAGTAAAGTTGGATGAAGTAAGAAGGGATAGTCAAAAGGAAAATGTCAAGCTATAGAAGAAAATGAAGTACATTTTTGACAAGAGAGAAAGTAATAGGAAGTTCTAGCCTGATGACCTTCTTCTTCAATGGAATGCAAGAGCTAAGGACAAGGGAAAGCATAAAAAGTTTGAGTCCTTATGGTTAGCTTCCTTTGTAATTCATCAAACTTTTGGAAAGGATTCATATCTATTAAAAAATATGGATGGAGAGGTATTTGAATTGACAGTGCATGGATAGTTCTTAAATCCTTTCTTCAATTAGTTCTACCTTCCATGCATAGTATTTTTGTATTTTTATGTACAGGTGTGTTTGCTTTAGTTGTTTGTCTCTTTCCAGTTGTGTGTTTGCTTTTGTAGTAGGTTAGTCTATTGGGGTCTGCCTCTAGAGATATGTTGTTCTTCCTATGAAATTGTATTCAAGCATCCTTAGAAAGAGCCACTATTGGATATATTTCCAGTAATCTAAGTCTTGCTTTTCAATTTTGGGTTTTTGGTGTTAATTTTGCTTGAAATGTCAAGACTTGTCCAGAGTACTATCAAATTTTCCTTCAAATGTTGATCTCTAAGCAATAATATTAATAAGAAATGTGAAAACCCTAAGCCCTATGTTATTTTTATCCTTGTTTTGCAAAATACCCTAATTTTCCTTAGCCTTGTTCTAATTTGAAGTTACCTTTTTTGAGTAACTTAAATCTTTTTAAGTCATGTGATTTTAAGTAAAATCTTTTATCTCCCTATATCACAAAGTGAACTAAATATTATATTCTATTTAGTGACTAAGAGATAGCTTTGATCTCTTAATCTGAGAGAAAGTGGAATATGCTTTAAGTCATTTAGAGACTTAGCGATAGCCATGGATTAAGTTTTGATCGTGTGGATACCGCTAGATCTCCTGATTAAACCAAAGTTATAATAATTACTCCATGACTTAACAGTTTTCACAGTTGCATAATCTCTTATTACACCCGAGCTTAGGATGGAGTTAATTTTTTCTTTTTCACATAATCTCTAAAATAAATCAGAGTTAAGTAAAGGTTTCATAAATTTAATTTTGTTTGTTGATCTCTCCTAAGATGAGTGGCTATCGTGTGATCTCAGAACAAATGCTAAGGTCTAATTTTCTTCTAGTGACTAAGAGATAGTCGTAGATCTTGTGTTATCATTGACTTGATCATATGGCCTACGTAAAATCTCCAGATTAACTCATCATTTAATGAATCCTTTAGAAATTCAAAGATAAACCTTATCGTGCAATTGTCAGATGAACCTTGGTTGAAATATGGTTAGTAAATTTTATTTTCCAAACTCAGAGATAACCTAGTCATGAGATCTCAAAAGAAAAGTGCAGTTAAGTAAATTTTCATGAGATTAAGTGAGGATCGTAGATTATTGGATGATCCAGTGGATAGCATTTAGTCACAAAATGAAAGAGCAGTTAAGTAATAATTCTCAAGATTCAGTGAAGGCCATCAGATTAAAAAGAAACCAAGGGCTGCCGCTTGATCTCGAAAGGATTTCATAAAGTATAGAAAGATCGAGAGAATCAACTCTAACCGTTGATTGAATATGAGGGGTGGTGTTTAATCTCTAAATAGAACTTGAGTTAGAGAAATATTTCAGTGACTTCGAGTTTCTTCAGTCGCTAAGTCTCCAAAGGAACCGTGGTTAGCTATGGTTGAGACAAAGAAGTCAAGTTAGTAGAAGATAAATCTGAACCACAGATTAAGATTAGATCTTTGGGTTAGCACTGAGTCGCTAAAACAAGTCAAAAGCTCATACAATATATAGTGATAAAGAGATAATATGCTTAGATTAAGACATGTGTTCAAGTGATTAAGGAGATCTATGGCATACATGAAGTCTTAGAATAAACCCATGGTTGAGTAATTTATCTAGCGACTTAGATATAGCTTGTAGTAGCGTGATCTCATGGAAAACTGGACTTAAAGTGAAAGGTTGGGAGATTCAACATAAGCCATCAAATTGAAAGGAAATGAATGATGGTGACATAATCTCTTAAGAGATTATGAAGGTATGAGATTATTCAGAGACTTAGTGCAATGCATTGATGAAGATTTGATCGTGTGCTCCACGTTAAATCCCACAATGAAACCTGGGTAAAACTAAACTCTTAGTGACATAGAGACAGTACAGTCATGCAATCCCCAAAAGAATAGTGGTAAGATTAAGGTAAGGTTGCATGAGTTTGTTCTTGTTCCATGAGGTAAAAGTCCATCCTATTAAAAAACAAAGATCTTGATAGAGTGTATGAGATTTGTTGAGCTATAAAAGGTAGAGAAAATAAGCCAATCATGATTGAGTTTAAGGCTTAATCACATATAATAGGGTTTTAAAACTGAGAAAAGGTACTCATGACCTATCCAAGTGGGTTTTTAAAATTAATAGTACCTGTCAAGTTCAAGCACCATGGCTAAGAAAATAGATGTCAAAGGATGCAAAGTAATGAGAGAAGTGACTGAATAACAATTCCATGATCTTGACTAGACTGGTGTATTGATTTATCAAAAATAAATAGGTGTTTCCTTTGTTCATTTCAGTTTACCCAAGTTTTCAGAGTGTAGAGCCAGATATTTATTAAGATTTTGTTCTCTTTGTAGTGAAGAATTGTCTAGGTTTTAGAGAAAATTCTAAGAAGAAGTTGTGTCAGAAAGCAGCATTGTTTAGTTAGAATCAGTTACAATGAGTCAAGAAGTACCAAGTGGAGCTTCTACCAGTGGAAAACATGGAGATGCAGAGGATGATTAGAAGGGTAAAAGAAAATATTTTGAGGAATTCGTAGCTCTATTACCAGGAACCAACCAAGGGCAAAAGGTAAATGATGAACTCCTCTTTGATGATATGGAAAATTGTAGAGATGCACGTAATCCTGGAAGTTTTGTTTATCATCTCTTTAATTATTTCTATAGTAATAAAGATAAGGCACTTCCAAGTTTCTATACATGGACATTAGGGTTAGCTAAGCTAGTGGTTCCAAATGTCTTTGTAGACGTAGATTTTCTTATAGAGTAGCTAGGAAATATGATTCTCTTTCCAGAACCATTAAGAAGAGTGATGGATCACCCTTGGTTACATTGGATAGGACCTCAATCATGAAGGATTTTGACATATATCATCCTTGCACTACAGAGATTGATTTAAGAAAGCTAGAAAATTAGTATGTTAGAGAAACTACAATTGTGGCCAGATTAATCCAGGGTCATATGCCAAAATCTAATAGAAACTACATAACTGCCATATCGAATTCTACTACCAAATATTTTTATAAGGATTTGATTTTTTATATGAATTACATTGCTTATGCACTGTGTAGGGTTTTGGGAGTAGATGGGGGCAATGAAATAATATTTGCACATATATTAATGATCATCTTAGAGATGCATAATTCTCATGCAAATATTGATTATGATTATATTCAGTATGTTATTGATTAGATACATCAAGGCCTTATAGATGTCTATATCAAGGAAAAGCCTAATTATTTGCATTATTCCATTTTGATGCATCTAATTTTATATTTCAATATTAATAGCATGGATGTACAAAATTTTAGGCCTAGGATGATGTTTTTATTGCCAGCCAAACCTGGTGCAAATTTGGGTTAGGGTTTGGAAATTCACTTCCAATGAACATAAGTTTTGTGCTTATCAGAATTGGATTGCATATCCAATTCTAAATCTTATAGGTGCAAATCTAAACAGATTTCCAGTCAGGGTGTTGTTAGTTCTCAGGCCTTGTCAGTATGTTGATAAGTGGATTGGGGATCATAATTGGGGAGATTTTTACTGTGGGCAGAATATTACTCTTATGAAGGTCTATGGATGTTCCAAGCCCCCATATATCTTTCCCAAATACGTGCCACCAAGAATAGATAGCCATAATGGAATTCATTTGGAAATTAATGATGATAGATAAAGAGCACCTAGCTCCACATAGAAAGGGTACTTTTACACCCCAGTAGTTTAAGGTTCCTACCTTCACCGTTGGAAAAAGAGCATTTGATCCAGTAAGTAAATGGTTTGTCCATTACATAATGAATGTGGCTTTGTATAGGTATGTAGACCCAGAAGGATTTATAAAGAGTGCAAGGAAATTGTTAACTGCTACCATCACTAGTATCAAAGTGCATGAGGAGTGTGTAGAGGAAGATCTCATCAGGAACATCTTAGAGGAAGATGAAATAGAAAGAAGAATAGATCAATATCAGGATCTGGTGAACTTGGAATAGAAAATAAATAAAATGGGGATTCCCTTCAGAGGATTCTTTCCCAGAGTGTCATATCTTGAAAGAATCACAAAAATTATGGAGTCTTGCAATATATTGTATAATCAGCTTGAGGGGCTAATAGAAGATAAGGAGAGAGGTTCAGAGAAGCACTCTTCTTAAGAGTATAAGAAGACAATGAAGGAGGTTACTCATTCCATAGCCCTCCTCCCATGGATCAAAAACCCTCAACAGAGTAGATTATAGAGGTAGACCTTATAAAGGTGCCTAACACTTAGGTGATTGATGAGTCCCCTAAAAAGAAATAGAAAGTGGAATAATTGGAGCCCTCTCATGCCAAGATAGAGGATAATAAAAAGGATAAAGTGAGTTCCCTAATCACTAGAAATAGAGCATATGACCACCACCTTAGAAAAACAATTGGAGAAGGAAATAAAGTGAAAAAGGATGATTGAGAAGAAATTGAGCTACCTCTTAGGTTATGCCAGGCTGAAAGAGAAGTTCATTAAGATGAATTCTTGAGCGATGATGCTTTCATCAAGACTAATGAATTCAAATACTTATTTATTTGGAGAAAGAAACAATAGGTAGGGGCACAATTACAACTAACAAAGGAGAATTTAGTGCCAAGTGAAGCTTTGTAGGCCTTGCAAGCATATGATCTAGAATTAGAGACTATAACACCAAAGGAAGTGGGGAAAATGGTTAAGTCTAGTGGGATTATACTTCTGGAAGGATGGGATTTAGCCTCTGCCTTCATAATTGTTTAGATTAGAAGGCAAGTTGATGCAAATTTTTCTTCAGAGACATAGATTGGAGCAATGATTAAGGGATGTGGATATTATCCATGATCCCAGAATTTAGCTATCTGGTCATTAGGACCTAGGACACATAAGCCATCTTTAATCAATGTGTAGGAGAAAATGGATGGGGATAAGATCATTTGGTCTATCAATAATAATAGTGACTTGGAAATATCCCAAGCTCTAACCCATTTTCCACATCTGCATGAAGCCAAGACATCACAAATGTTCAAGAGGTACCAAAAAAAATTTGATCAATCAAGTGTTGTGGTAAAGGACATGGAAGTATGTGTGATTAAGATCAAGGTATTAGAAGGGAAGATAGAGGAATTGAATAAGAAGATACAAGAGGTAAGGCTATTCTTGCTTCTCCCAAATAGGTTGTAGATGCTCAGATTGAGACCATATAATATATTGCAATAGGAATAGATAAAGTGGATAGAGATCATAATAAAGTGGCTTTAGAAGCCCTTTGGAAGGTCTTGCAACAAAGGATTGATGTCCTAAAAGGAAAATTTGATTTGGTACATAATGCTTATAACAAGCTACCTGACCTAGAAGTAGAGGTCAATAACCATATTGCAACTTTCAATCCTTATTTTTCTACTTGGTCAGGCAGGACATCAATTTTTGAATGGTTAGGAGCTTTATAGCCACATAGGGCAGATCTCCCTAAGATTGTGTGTCAGGTAGGGGAAGAAATTGAACAGATTGGAGCCACTTTATGTTTCTTCAAAGGCAAATAAAATCAGATACAAGCCAGGATCAACATTTTTGGGTCGGATTATAATAGATCTATTCCTCCAATAAAGTGAGAAGATAATAAGATTAAAGCAATAACAGATTAAAGGGGTGAATTTGATACCTTATTGCATATTAAAAAGACATTTATAATAGATAATGTTGCATTGGATATGGATAGGTTTAATAGGACCTTGGATGAGGCTTTTAAAACAAAGACATACTTCATTAAGTTTATAACAAATGTAAGGATCATCATAGATGCCAAATGGGATAGGCAGAAGGAACAATTGAAGAATATTTAGAGTTTTAATTGGCCTTTGAAGGCAAAGGTTGCCGAATGGGATGTCAGTATAAAGTCTAAGAAGTAAAATCCTGCAGCCACTGACTTGATGTATTGGATGAGGAGTGAACATGCACCTGACACCTGATCTATAAGTAGAGGGAGGATAATCATCAATAAGACTAGTGTAAGTTAGCCTGTATTGGTGGTCACTAGTTCTCACAATAACTAAGGAGGGTATCCAGAATATATGTGGAAAATGGTGCCAGCTATCAAAGTTCTAAATCATATCAAAGATTTTATTTCATATCAAATCATATATTTAAGTCTTTTCTCCACCGCCTGAAGGTGTATTTCTGTTCTTGTCTTCTAGCACTTTAGGGTTTTAGCCTAGCCATCCAAAACTGGATGGATCCTTTCTATCTGAGGATTCCAAGATAGCTAGTGCTCTATAAATAGAAAGTGGAAACATAATGTAAAAGATGGTGAAAGATACAACTGTGAGGTAGACTTCTCATTTTTGTCTAGTTTTAAAGCTTTTAGTCTTTCTAAATATATTGAAGCAGAATCTTATCAATAAAATACAGTGGAGTTTCCTATTGCATATCACTGTTGTCTTCTTATATTTTTTTTAATTCTCTTGTATGTTTAAATTTTAACGTATTTTAAATATACTAGTTATAAGGTAACTGTGCAATTACTTATAAGTTTCTTTCAAGGAGGGAGTAAATCTTGTGAGTGATTCTAGAGGGTTAGACATCAGTGTGATAATTTGATATAGGGGTATGGGAATGGGAAGATAGTTTGTAAGGCATTCTATCTGAACTACATGTGTATTTCCATTAATTGGTTTTTGTGAATTTATATCTCATTTGACTCTCTACCCAAGGTTAGGCACTAGTATGGGTTTGATAAACAATTATTCATCATCAATCTTAAAAAAAAAAAAATCATTTACATTTCTGTTATCAAGAATATACATGTTTAGATAGTTGTATTGAAGAATACAAAATTTCAATTTGTTGATTCCCTAGAGAGAGAATCATTAGGTTAGCCTTCCTGAGTCAAAAACTCTAAAAAGAAGAAGGATGAAAATTTTTGTCTCACTGTTATTTGCTATTGTTAAGTTCATTGTTAGGCTTGTTAAACACTATATTAAACTGATCATAGTCATTTGCAAGATGTGCTATCAGTTGTTTCAGTAAAAGGCAATAGGTAAATTAGTGTAGCTTTTAATCCACTGTCAAGTTCACTGCATAGTAGTAACTTGTGTAAGGTGCACCCGCTTGAGTCTATGTAGCTCAAAGAAGAAGGAGGATTTATCCTCATTAATTAGACTTTTACTTCCATGAGTTAGAAATTGGGAATTTAAGAATCAAGCACTAGTGCTATATTAAGGTTTCTATAAAAAAAACTCTAACACAATGGAATGTACAAACATCTAAATTATAATTTTATAATTTTTATCATTATTGATATTTTTTATTTCTTCAAATAAATTTTAATTTAATAATTAATATGTAGAATAATATTTAAATTTAGAAAATAATTTATTTTTTTATTAAAATAATGAGGGGCATGTTTATTTTTTCAAATATTGTTTAAATGAAAATACTGATCAATTATGTTTACTTAATTAAAAAAATAATAGAGATTAAAGTGGGAGGAAAAAACACTCCAAATATTTATAATAAGTAAGTAAAACATAAAATTTACTAATTTGAATAGTATTTTTTAAATATTATTTTTATTTTTAATGTATGTTAGTTTATTATTGTGAATTTTATAAAAGAACATTAAATATTTATAATAAGTTAGTAAAATATAAAATTTACTAAATTTGAATGGTATTTTTTAATATTGTTTTTATTTTTAATGTATATTGTAAATTTTATAAAAGAATATTTTTCCAAATATAAGAATAAATATCAAAGACAAATAAGTCCTAGATTCTAAATTCTATATAATTTAGACTTTTGTCAACAATTTAAAATTATATGTACCGGCTACCTAGAGGAACAACTTCTGAGGCCTCACCCCAAACCCATCATAGCTTTTCCAATTACCATTTTGATAGACCTAGTAATTGGCTTTACATTTTGATGAATTAGGAGGTTTTACCCTTTTGATAGGGATTTGGTTATATTAGATGATGATAATTTATAATTTAGGACCCTTTCCATACTCACGATGTTGACCCTATGATACATTATGATGATTGATTTAGATGAATGGTGAGATGTTTCAATTTGGGTACACATGTTGATATGAGTTATTCAGGAAAAGAATAAGTGAGATTGGAAGTATGTCGAGATGTGAGATTCTTTGAAGGTTAAAGGATACTTGATGAAATATATTGCTTAGTTTCAAGACATTTTTGTAACTATTACTTGAGGAATTGGTTATTTGATTTTATGCCATTTGGGTGTTTTTAGAATTGATAAAATTAATGTTTATGCAATTTAGATAAAACTACATCATGATTTATATAAGATCT